>JASTWQ010000079.1:600000-751794 GCA_035220615.1 Leptothorax acervorum
TACTGAGTATGGTAGATAACATGAATAACATGATAAACGCAATATTGACGAATTGTGTATGTACAAGAAGCTGAAAAATGTTAAATTAAACGGATTAAGCTTCAGTCAATAGGCCGTACTTTAGTCCAATGTTTGTAAGACTTTGGGTTGCTGATACTCGTAATATAGCTACCACAATTGCCGCGATTGTAACAGCGCCTTCCAAATACAGACCGTACAGTATCCGTACATGACCGGCGATGGTAGAGAGACCGCCTGCCGCGGTGAAGTCCAACGGAAACAGCAAACTCGCTGCGATCGGTCTCGATCGCGCTATGCCGAAGCACAGTACCCCCAAAACATAGTAAGCGACTACAATAAAAATCCCAAAGTTTTCTTATAAAATTATTACATTTATTTTATATTATTTAATTATTATTTTATCTCACTTTATACATTATTTAACTAATTCTAGAAATAAAAGTAAACGAGTAGCAGTAGTTGTAGACGAGAATTTTATACAGAGAGACTCGTGATAATAAAATATTTACCTGAACCAACGAACGACAGTATTTTGATCCATCTCGGCATCCGTCTGGAATACTTTGATTCCGTATTGCTGAGTTGCGCGCCTTGTTTGGTAAGTGCGTATCTTTGTAGGTGAAAAGCTACCATGAGACCGAAGTTCAGTATAAGAAGGAAATGCGCGGGAATGCCAATAGCGGCAAAAATCACTCCTGCCGTGCGACCAGCGGTGGTTCGCGGAACCGGCGCTCCAAAGCCTGTAAAATTTAAGAACATTTAAGAGAGAAAACACATGATGTAATTTTCACAATAGAAAGATTCACATGTAATTATCTAAAGAATTTTATTAATAATTAATCCCAATTAACGTACCTAAAGTGGTAATTAGCGATATTGCGAATAACACACAACCGGGAAATGTCCACAGCTGTCCGCTATTACCACCCTCGCCGTAGCCAGAACTGACAGCGACCAAGAGGAGTTCCTCGTGTTTGGCCACATACTGGCGGACCTTGTCGCTCCACAACGGTTCCACGTCCTGATCCTGCTCCGTCCGCAATTGCCGCAACTCCGTCGCCAAGCCGACCGCTAAATCTTTCTGCAAATTCTTCAGCGACACGACCTGTTCGCGTTCGCGAGGTCCTTCTGCGGCGCAGAACGCCGCCGCGCCTGCCACTGTCCATATCACGAGCAGCCACAGAAGACCTGCGACAAATTATAAATTAATTAAATTAGCTCAATGAAAAATCTTGAACGGATAAACGTTACATAATAATTTTAGCTAGCTCGTACCGAATTGCGATAGCGACAATCGCCCCATAAATCTCAGATACTTCCAAAATCTCGAGAATTTCTCTGAGGAATTTCCATTATCCTCCTCGATGTCTCTGAGAGATGGCAGAACCCTTAATCGCACCGGTAATCCGTCTATGGTCTGGACAGTCACGGACTTTGTCCATTTCTTTGTCCGTATTACGCCGTTTTTCAAGCGAGGGGAGATCTCCGAAGATAACGTGGTCGGTGTATCCGTAATATCTATTTTTGAACATTTATATAAACAGAAAAGCATTTACATAAGCATGAGAAAACTTTTAGAATGATATACGAGACATATTTTGAAATATAGTATCCTAAAAAATTGCCGTAATTTTTATAAAGTTCAAAGTGTCGCGCAGTACATCAATTCAATTAAAGAATGATCGTTCTTCAATCACTAAAGAAAATGTCAAGTCAATTTCTTCAAGTCCATGATGATAGCTGTATTAGCAAAACACGCTGTGATCGATTGTTTGAAACTTACGTGACATATATATTACTGAAAAAGTTTATAATCTTTTTCGCTACATATGTAACTACTGTGTTACGTTACCTGATATAACAATTATACTTTTTTTCAGTGTTTTTTTTATATGAATTATTTATACGAATATCCTATGTAGATATCGGTCATCTAAAAATATTTTGTAAGCTGCTTACAAATTATAGGTATAAAATATATTTACACTTTCCTTATAATTATTCTAAAAATTGCCTCGATTTTCTACGTTTTATTTTTATTGTATCAAGTCCATAAATATATCTCAATTAAAATGGTTTTAAGAGAAATTCAGGTAACATATCCACCAATGCTGCAAACGACATCGTCGTCGTCGTCCCCCTCGTCGTTCGCGCGATGCTCCGTCATCCTCATGCGAAGCTCAGTGATGCGACGACGTGCAGCATCCTTGACGAGGGCCGCGGTCCTGACCCGCGGATGGACTAGGTTCCTGCGACGTCGCTTCGTGGTGCCCGAGGGGGATCGCAGGGGCACAGCATATCGTCCACGTACACGCGGCACGGATGTCGCAGCGGACGCCGGAACGCGTGGTAGCGTCGCGACGCCCGACACGTCACTGAGGGGTGTCGTGACGCCTCCGATGGCCGGTGGTCGCGGGAAAAGGGGCACGTCCATCGGCTAAGGTCAAGATGAGCCGCGCTATAACCGTAGGCTCCACGATCGCGTTCAGCGATCTTTCGGTCGATCACACAATTATTGTACATATTTCACGCAACATTAACGGGGAGGCTGTGCGCCTTGCTCACTTCTACATGAGTATATTCTGTTTCCCAAGAGATTTCTCTCAATTGGCCAACGACATCCCGGAGCACTTGTTGAATCGATTCATCCTGCGAGGCGTCAAGTGTGCTTTCAGTATTTCGGAAAAATCTTACTCCATTGGATTCTTTATTTGAACGTAGTCTTTGAATGCGATTTTATGCGGATAAATTTATGTTAATATATCTATTACGTTGTGTGATCTTATTTCTGTCTCATGTGTAATGACAGTTTATTTCATGTCGTTTATTTTCAGTCGCCCAACTCATTGTCAGTGTGCCAGACATTAATCATATC
Organism: Leptothorax acervorum; assembly: GCA_035220615.1. Taxonomy (NCBI): domain Eukaryota; kingdom Metazoa; phylum Arthropoda; class Insecta; order Hymenoptera; family Formicidae; genus Leptothorax; species Leptothorax acervorum. The sequence goes on from JASTWQ010000079.1 coordinate 602,897, forward strand.
GTACAGGTAGTTACTTCGTTCGCGGATAGATCCGACCTTTCGATCTTGATAAACTTTTCCGTCGGTCATAGCTTTAATTTACTTAATTATTCCTCGCGGGAATTTTTTTGCTTATTCATAAGCATGTATGTACATACATAGGAGTTTTGGATCGATGAGCTTTACACGGAAACATGCTTTATGTTCCATTAATAATACCGCTATCTCTATACACTGTTGAATACGTAATACACCAAATTATGGCGGCAATGTTTAACTTGTTAATCCACACGTGCCATCGTATATCTCCGCGATAACTCACGCGTCATCCACGTTATTAATATTCCTCGATTACATACTCGTAAATATGTACTTATCTGACCTCATGCAAGTCCCGATAATGTTTCGAAACTTATCTACTTACTTAATCGAATAAATAAAGATTTAAAGAACAGAAAAAGAGAAAAAGGGGCAGAGCTATACAAACAACGCGGCGATTCGACATCTCAGAAACTTGAGGAACTACTGGCCCCGTGGAGCGAAATCTAATTCGTGCATTCGGCGCGTTGCACCGCGGCACGACCGGAAGGAGTGTGATGTGTATATGTACACATACATATACATACTCTCCTACGAACCGCTAAAATTAGAGCGCGGCCTTGAGAATCAATGACGACGACCCTAAGCGATTCCCGTATCGCCACTTTCTGTCTATAACTAATTGCACACGTGTCCTACCTTCGATTAGACATATGCTCCCGCGATGGATCCTGCGTGATCGCGCACACGGTAAAACCTGCGCCCGTTCGATACTATAATATATTAGGTAGTGCCGCAACCACGGTGGAGCTATTATATATAATGCGTCACGCGATATGCCAATTTATAGCCGACTCCTGTAATACGTAATAATCAGCTTTAGCGATAATTAATTAGAAATCGAAATTAAAATGTCAAACTTATCTTACAGACTTCTTATATAGTTTTTATTGTCTACACACATGTAAGGGGAAACAAGCTCTAGCTTCTGCTTGCAACATATATCTTCCTGATACCGCTGGTAAACGCTCTCTTATTGAATTATCGATTATTTGACCTTGTTATCTGCGCGTACATTGTCCTCGCGCTCGATAATTTCGTGTATACGTGACGATCAGTGACGATCGTAGATCCAAAAGATTCCTTGACATGTATGTACAAAATTATTTGTTACGTTAATAGAGGCTGCAGAAATTATAAAATATAATACGTTCAGAAATTATATATATGATGAAGTCGAAATAATAAGGATCGTTATAAAGTGTATAATACATTAGTACATTATTTAGTATATTAATATAAATATGAAGATACATTTCAACGCCGATGGGAAATTCGGAGCGTAATCCAGGCCGAAATCTACGTGCAATTAGTGGCATCATTCTTCTTGTTCCGCCTGTAATCACGGCTATGCATCTCGGCCGCGCGTGTTGTGCCTTCGAGATTCGCCAGCGCGTTTGCGCGGCATCGATCCGCGACACCTCGCAGTCTGCATCTCTTCGCAAAACGTCGTGCCAGTTCGACGGCGGATGTACCTCGGAGGACCCGCCGCTTGCGCCTGTAATATGGAACATCGTTCCACCGTTCTCGATCGACGAGGAGATCGGGGAACAACCGAGGTGCGTTTAGACGGACTGTCTCTCATTGCCGATTTGTCGATTCTAGCTTCGCTCATGCTCTGTAAATGTATTCCCCTGAAAATCCCTCTCCACGTTGCTAAAAATATGACAGCAACCGAATGCCGAGCAATATATGTAGAATGATCCATTTTAGTCTTGCGCTGCGGGCGTATCTCCCTCCTGGAAAGATCGATTTCAAATTTACCAAATGGTATCAACCTGAATTAGCTTATAGAAGAACTTCATCGCCTTGCGCGTTTCAATCTTTGGCTATTCATAGATTGAGACTGACATAGGAATATTACTTTTGAATTAAGTTAATTAGAATTTGAACGTATTCTTAGATAAGAAAGCGATGCGCAGCCTCGCTCGCAAGCTGTTAGTATGGCCGACGTTGGTGCTGTCCCTCCTGGTAGCCGGCCGTCTGCTATTCGGCCGCGACTTTCGATTGCCGACGACGACGCTCGTTTTTCGCGATGACGGTGGTATCTCGACGTTGGACAGTAGCCATACAAATTCGCAGGACGCTGGTCCACCAGGACCGCCCGCTTACGCGGCGGGCATGTACATGGCAGGTCGGCAACCCCGCAACGAAAGTGCCTGCAGGTGGTACCACGGCTTGCCGGATGTTTTCTCCTATCCACCATCCAAGCTCACCTGGAGTCCCGAAATTGGCGAGAAGAGTCCCTACAGGTAGAGAGCAATCACTTACAAAAATTTAATTCATCTTAATTATATATCTAACATCTAACTATTGATAAAGTATCGACGCCAGAAATCGATGCTCAACATCGAAAACGGAGCATAGAGAAAAAAGTTTGCTAGTACAACATATTTTATGCCGTAGCAGATTTCGTTAGTCATTAGAATATTGACAGAAAGATTTGTTTTAAGAATATTTATCTTATTTGAGAATATTTTTCTTGAAAATTCGCTGCAACCGGCAGCGTTTTATCTCAACGATTAGATTAAATTTGTTCTAGCTATAAATTCGAGTTTCTACAAGCAGATTTACGCACTTTACGCAGCAAGATTCTTCTATTTTAACAATAAAACAAATTAATATCGAGCAATACATTGCGATGGCGGAGTTTGGGCGTCGAATGTATCATGCGGTTTTGCGGCGATAAAGCGAGAATTCTTTTTCTCCGTGCAGGGTTCTGCCATTCGTGTTGCTCGGCGCCGTCGAAGCGACAGACAGTTTGCCCCAAGTCACGCTGTCCACACATGCCACTGCCGATCAGGTTTACGGGATCGTGGAGCTGGCCAGACGGTGGGAGGGACCGCTCAGCCTGGCGGTGTTCGCGCCAGGCCTCGACGCCGGCCTCGCTGTCGCTCAGCTTGATCGAGCCTGTCGTTGCGAGCCTACCATGTACAAGGTCTCCTCAACTTCCTCGTCACGATCGCGAATCGCCTGTGTATCAAGCACAATGCAACGCCCTGTCGACCCTCAAAGTTTTCACGCTTTCGTTAATAACGCGGGTATCCGGGAGTCCGCACGATATGCGCTTTTAGGTCACCTGTATAAAAAAATTACAACACTTTATTATCATAAAAGCGAAACTTTTTGTAGACATAATGTTTTTTATTAGTTAATTCATTAGTCATTTATTGTTAGTGAAAATTATTTTATCAGTTTACTTAAACATAATCAAGCGTAGGTAATGTGTACACGGATTAGTTTAGCTTTTATGTTTCTTAATTACGGTTAAAATAATTTTCTGAAATAATTTTTCAACGCGGACTTATTTCTGTGACATGTGGTAGACAAAGAAACTATAATATGAAAGTCTGTTGTGAAAGCATGCATGATAGATGCGTATTCCGTTATATTGACACACCTGCTTGTAATTAGCATAGTTATTCCAATCTGTGTAGAATACAAATCGTTTTAATTAAAATCAGATTAAAAATGTATAATTCATAAAAAAAAATAGAAGGTAGGAGTACCGAACACAATTGTCTGTACTTTACGATTAAAGGGCAATTAACATGCTAATTAAATTATATAAAATATATTTCCAATATGATAAATTTATTTAAATTTATTTAAATGATAAGAATTAACTCCAAAATTAATGAACTGTTCATGACATGTTGATCTTTGTAAATATACATCACAATTTCGATACAATTTCTTTTTATTCTTTTACAGTCTGTGTTTGAAACACAGCACAATATGTTTTCCACATTCGTTACCGCCCTTTTCTCGTATATTATACGGTATATAAAAAAATTCGCTTTTAATGTAATATTGTACGTTTCTACTTGATGACCCGGCGATCGCAGGTTTCCGTCCACCTGGTGTTTCCGGCCGGTCGACCGCCCGCCCTAGGTGAGATCAGTCGCATCCAGGGCGATTGCGCCGCTTCCGATCTCCAGTGGCGACAGACCGAGACCGAGAGGCGGAAGAGGAAAATGACATATCCCATCAATGTCGCCCGGAACGTGGCGAGAACGGTCGCGAACACGTCCCGCGTGCTGGTGTCGGACATCGAGCTGCTGCCGAGCGCGCGGCTGGCTTCCGGCTTCATGGAGATGATGCACCAGAGACCACCCAAGCTCGGCGTGGTCTTCGTCGTGCCTGTATTCGAGATAGAGTCCAATGAACCGCCGCCGGCGACGAAGCGCGAGCTGCTTGCCGCCTGCCGAGCCGGCCTAGCGGTGTATTTCCATAGGTACATGTCCTAAATTTGAAATCGTTAACATACGCGCTTTCTCCTCGTGTTTCGTAAGAATCGAATAAAGCACCCGTGTCGAGACCGATACGTTAAAATAATCGGACGAGACGGTTCCCTCGCAGGTTCGTCTGTCCGCACTGCCAGCGATTTCCCGGGCTGACCAGGTGGCTGATCAGACCGGACCCGGGTAGGATTCGACCGCTTATCGTCACCAAAAGGGAATATCCGCATCACAGGTGGGAGCCGGTCTTTATCGGCACGCGCGACGACCCGCTCTACACGGAGGAGATGTCCTGGGAGGGCAAGCAGGACAAGATGGCCCAGGTGCAAAACAAAATCCCCTTTAGATAGCAATCTCAAGCAGTTATAAAACTTTATGCATGATTCTCTGAGATGTTTATAATTTTAAGCATTTAAAAAAAGATAAAAAATAAATTAAATTGAGATTTAAGTTGATCTGCATTAATAGAAATGCATGGACATAATAAGAGATATAGATTTACCTGAAATACAATTATTTATAACTATAGTCGCTCATGTTAATCTTACTTGCATACCCTATACAGGTACATATGTATTATATCTTTCAGAATCTGTTATTTATTTTTCATATTTGCAGATGTTCGAGATGTGTCTTTTGAATTATCGTCTAGTCGTGCTCGATGGTGCCTTTTTAGTGCATACTCCGGGAATCAAGCGGAAAGCGCGCAAGATCAACGCGGCCACGCAGGAGTTCTTCCGGCCGCACGAGAGGAGGAACGCGAAGATCTACCAGCGCGTGATAAAGCGTCTGATAAAGCGATATCCGATCAATCGTAGATGCGCGCATTGAGACATTCGAAATCCCGGCGTGAGTCTTGCTGAAAAAAAAAGTGAAAGAGAGATAGAGAACAGATCGCTTTTGACACACGCATGGTGCCTGTATCCAATAGAAAAATATTTTTCGGTGACGTCGAATTTTACATTAGACTTAGGAGAGGCTGCGAGTTATATAGCACCGATCGCTTTTTCACCACGGAAATAAAGGCTTTTTTTACTGAGAAAGTGAAGTGAAGACTCTTTTACCAAGAGGGCGAAACGCATTCCTACAACTCCTTTCAATTTAACAGTACAGCTTCGCGTCTTTTTTTAAATTAAAACTTTAAGGACGACTTTGATCAAAGTCGTTTAACATAAAATCGATGATTAATTCAGTTTAAGCACTTAACAAAATTTTTAACTGTATAATTCTAAATCTATATTAATCATTCTTTTTAGTTTTACTTCCTTTTTATTCAAATTACAGAAAATTAATAATTCTATCCATGTGAACAAAATATAGAGTGTAGATGTTTTTCGACAAGGTTAACCATTGATTAAATTAATCGACGATTAATCCAACAAAATTGCAGAAATGCTTAAATTTCTATAGAATTCAATTTAATTACATAATTCAGTCATTAATTTAAATTAAATTACATATAATTCAGGGTTTTCTAATCTTATCTTCTTTCCCATATGCAATGTTAAGCAACAAGAAATTAATAATTCTCTCCATGTCAAGATAATAATACCGATAATATCGCCTGATAAATTAATCGCTGATTAAGTTAATTGGAGTTTGGTCGAAGTCGTCCTAAGCGCGAGACGGAGGACGGAGTGTCTTCTAGCGCGTCGATTCGCGCGAATCGCGAAGTACTTAAACGCGTGCGATTCGAATCGTTCAATGAGGCGGCTTGAATTTTCGAACGGCCGCATCACCGGGGCGAGGCGAGTCGCTATTAGTCGCCGTGAAGCCGGTCGATACGCGCGCCAGCCAGCGGCCAATGACGTTCTAACCAGTTCTAACGATCCGCTTCTCGTCTAGAGTGCCTCTCCGGAGGCCGGAGCAGGGAGAGACGGGAGAGACCGCCAGGGGGCCCCGCCGTTCCTTGTTTATCGTCTCGAGTGCGGACAATCGGGACAATTCGGTAAATGGTATATTCGTCGAGAAACTTGTTCGGAAAATGCGCTCCATCGACGGATAAGCGACACAACGGTGAATGACAGCCAGCCGATAGATAGCGAATCTCGTGGAATCCGATCGTTGTTGCTCGCCGATCGATCCGACGACAGTCTCGTGGTCCCTCGATGAGTCACCGGTAACCCCGGCAGCTTTTTTTTCCCTCCCTCCCTTCTTCTCTCCAAAAGTGACAGAAGGTGCGTGTATTGGCGTATAACTCGTAGCGTAATGTACATAATAATGACATGTAGACATAGTGAAATCAGAAAGTAGAACTAATACAAATAGAGTTAATATATATAGGCTAATATGGCTAATATCGAATCATCGAATAAGGTCGAGGTACCGCAGGGAGAGTGTTGCTGATTCCATGGAGACATCCATATAAAACATAGTGCAATAGGAGAGAGAGAGAGAGAAAAAAAAGCAGAACAAAAACAGAGGGAGAACTGGGGAGAACTCCCACTGCAGTTGCGAGACACGATCGGGCACGATCGGATGCGACCGTCCTTGCCGGGCGCGCCTCTCGCCGGAACGTCCAGCGCACGCACGCACACCGGCACACACACACCGTTGTCCGTACACAGCGGCGGGATCGTGCGGTAATCATTATTCATTAATTAGAGGTGCTTTGGCTCGTGCGGTGGCCGGTGGCAGTACTGGCAGTGTGGCGTGACCGTTAAAGCGAGCGAGAATGGTCACGCGGCCGAATAGGCTCGTTATCTCGATTGTGTCAGAGTCGCGCCTCGCGGTGGTAGCGACGGCGACGGTGGTGGGATGCTGATAGCGGTCGTAATGATAGCGAGAGACTTGGACAGGCAGTCACGAAGCGTACAGCTTCGCCGGGTCTAGCTCAGCCGCCGTCGTGATACGTCACGGCCCGCCGGCCTTATCGTCGCCCTTCTTCATTCCGCCGCTAATTCTAATCGGAGTCGGAGCCGTCGGAGGTCGGAGCACCATTCCGGTAGCGCACGCGCGCGTTATTCGCTAACAGAAACGGCCAAAACGGCGCAGTCCGTGGCACGAGCACGCGCGCTCTCTCGCCTCACTCTCGTCCGTCCGGTGGCAACTGGCACGTTTCGGATTGCGCGTTACATGCCGAAGTAGCCGCAGCGGCTCCGGGTAAGTGCGCGCGTGTGTATCCTCTCGCCGAAATCCATTCGATGTCACCCTTTCTCCTTCTCTCTCTCTCTCTCTCTCTCTATTTATCTCTCTCTTTCGTTGCGTCCACTCATGTGGAAGTACTTCTTCGTGCTCCTCAATTTAATCGTGCTGGTACCGCGATGATTGCACGAATGATTTATACTGATTAATTTCTGTGGTGTGATCTCCAGATTTCTTTCGAAATTTCTTTCCATTGTGTCGTTAGTTGGACATTCTTGTGCGTTGACGAATCGTCTGTGATGATTATTAACATAAAACAAGCGTGCTGTTTGCAATTAATATGTTATTTGTCACTCGAACTTTCCACAATCCGAGTTAGTCATTTCTTCTTGTTATCATGAATATCTGTTTTCAGGACACAGAGAAATGAATATTTTCCTAAATATATCGGCCGCTTTTTGGTCGCCGGACATTTGGTTGCCTCATAACATTACGTGGGAGGATATCAGTCCGAATGCAGACAATAAGTATGCTAATTATCAGCATTTAATATTTCCGCTGCCCATGGCATTTGTTCTTCTAGGAATAAGATATACTCTTGAAAGGTAAGTTCTTAGGCCTTATTATATTGGTCATACGAATTTTATATCTTATCTTCAATATTAATGTTTCACTTTCAAAGAAATTAAAATCATATTGCTATTGGAAAAGATTTACAATCAATGAAATGTGTTGCAAAATGTATCTAATATTTAATATGCGATAAAGGATTTACATGAATTTCTAAAATAAAAAAATATATAATCCAATCATTTTTTAAATAGGTATTGGTTTGCTCCTTTCGGAAGATCTATTAATATAAAAAATACTAGAAGCAAAAGGGCAGCACCCAATGAGATATTAGAAAAAGCATATCTTAGTAAGAAAACTAAGTATAAACAGGTGAGTGACTAATGTAAAAAAATTTAATATTAATATTATATATAACTAATTATTATTAGAGTAATGATCTATGAACAATAATCTATGACCTATGATCTATGGTCTATGATCAATGATGATGATAAAATTGTTATACAGAGAAAGTTTTTTATCAATTAAGAGAATCATATTAAGAGATATAAATATTATCGAATTATAGAATTAAAATATAGATTTAAATAGTACTAATTGATTTACTTTTATGCGTATTATCTGCTGCATCAACACTTTGTAACACAATCATGTTTTAAGATTTTGGCATTGGCTAAACAATTAGACTGGTCTGAAAGGCAAGTGGAGAGATGGCTTCGGCTGCGGCGCTCTCAAGACAAGCCGTCTACTCTTACGAAATTCTGCGAAAGTTGGTTAGTCATCGTCTTAATGCACCGATCCGCATTGTACATAAACATCGCATTAACAAAGTCATAAAAGTGCGCGATCTTTTTTTTCAGTTGGAGATGTTTTTATTATGCATATTCGTTCTTCTATGGCCTTGTTGTCCTATGGGATAAACCCTGGCTTTGGGACATAAAGCATTGTTATTACAATTACCCCTATCACCCTGTTACCAGTGATATATGGTGGTATTATATGATATCAATGGCATTTTACTGGGCATTAAGCTTCTCTCAATTCTTCGATGTAAAAAGGAAAGATTTCTGGCAGATGTTCATTCATCACATAGCCACAATTTCACTTATGTGTTTCTCGTGGGTTGGGAACCTAACGAGGATCGGCAGTCTGGTCTTGCTTGTGCACGATTCCGCGGATATATTCTTGGAGGTAAGACTACTCGAAGAAGCAAACAATTGCTCGACAGCATTCTACATTTCGATACTAATATTTATACGCATTGTTAATTCGCAGGCGGCAAAAATGGCCAAGTATGCAAATTATCAGAAAATTTGTGATTGTATATTCACCGTATTTACAATTCTCTGGATTGCAACACGTATGGGAGTGTATCCGTTTTGGATAATTTATAGGTACGTCTTAGCATATTTAGATTTTAATCGATTGAATGTATCTCGGGTGCAGATTATGTGATACTGATTCGGATTCTATTACATATTACAGCACATCTATAGAAGCGCCTAAGATAGTACCGATGTTCCCTGCGTATTATATCTTTAATTCTTTATTAATCTTACTACTGCTTCTCCACGCAATTTGGACTTATTTAATCCTTCAGATCGCATACCGCGCTTTCAATGCTGGTCAGGTATGTGCTGCTGATTTATATAAATTGTCGCGTGCACGTTCATTGGGACATTTTCTCGATATTAATGAATGAACGAACGCTATATGCTAATCTTTTCTTATGGAAAAACTATTACAGATGGAGGGTGATATTCGCAGTAATAGCAGCGACGAAGTATCCGACACTTCAGTCAATAATACTCCCGTAAACAGTACCGCAAATTACATTAACAAGTCAAATTCGAAACCAAAAACCCACTAACAAAACGCATGCTATATAGACTATTATTTTAAAAATCGATTCCAAGGCAGAAAATTCAACCGGACGTTCAGCCAGGTGCTAATCTTTCTTCCTACAAGTATATAATAAAATTTCGAATTTAATCTTGTAATCTGAGACGCTAACGTTAACATACCTATATTTAATCTCTCATAAATTTGAAATATATACTTTCTCCTATTTCCCTTTCATTAGTGTTTCCCTCAAAACAATCCAATGCTTTGACAAATCTGCCTTTGTCACAATTCTATCAGTTTTAAATATATTTGCGTTTAGGAATGCATTATACATATATACGGACAACGAAAGGAAGAAAAAACAAGAGTGAGGACAAACCTTGAAAATATCAACAGTTATTTGTACCGCTAATTTAAATAACTCTCCACTTTATTTAAGAATTTAATTATAAGTATACATTTCCTTTTGAATGAATTCTTAATGCTTAGTTAAGATAAGAATGGACCAAAGCCGCCAAGACGTTTGGTGTCTGACCTCCGTCGATTCTCAGAGTCTAATATCGCGTAACTACTTTGAAGAAATATGTATTTATTTATTTTCGTATACTTTGTGAGCATCAGTCAGTGATTCATAAGCATAAGAATTCGAATAAATAATAAATTTCTATCGATTAATCACACACGATTCTCTCTTATTCTATCTATCGATGCAAAACTCAATTAAACTGTGCGCTAGTGCATAATTCACAAATTGCGACCATATAATTTAAGCTTAAGCACATCGCAATGTATTCCGCGATATCTATATCGCTTGAGAGTTAAACCAAAAAAAAGGCAACTTTTATATACGTATATATCAAGGAATAAATGTTACGTAAATTGTACGTTGTGTACTTACGCACGAGTCTTCACGAATCATCGGTATTAATTATTCTTACGTAATACTGGCACTCGCAATCGTCCTCGTGTATCTCCAATAAAACTTCCCTGCTGATTCTCGGACGCTCCCGTTTTTGCTTCTTTGCCCTCTGTCCTCCTTTTAATATATATACGTATGTATATAAAAAAGAAAGGAATCAAACTCCGTTGCACAGTTGTCCTTGTTTGAAACGTCCGCCATTTGGTTCTGTACGCGTGTTATGTCTTTCCCTCCTTTTCTCTCTGTCGTCTAATTTGTATGTCTATCTCATTTTAAACGCAGAAAGTGCAGTTGCGAAGGACGGGCTGGACGGGCCCGTGGTGACACCTCACTACCATAATTACTCCAATGATTATTACGATCGCCCCTTCTCTCTTTCTCTCCGAAAATGATAAAACGGGACCTTTCTTCGGCATGCGACGAGATATGACGAGATAAACTCTCCCCACGTGACAAGATTGCCCGGATGATCTTCGATGTCGCAGCTTCGGCGTTTCGTCATCTCCGTCACAGTTTAATTATGTTCTGTGGTTTAATTCTTCAATCGCGGATTTGCTCGTCCGCGCCGGCCCTGGGAGTGGGACGTCGCGCGTCGCGGCTGGATGGCGGGAATGGAATAAACATGGTGGTGTCAAAGGTCGGCGCGGTGGATGCGTGGGTTAAAACGTTCGAGCTCGTCGCTCTCTCGCGACATCCGTAATTACGTAAACCGCGGCAGCGTGGCATCTTCCCTTTTTTTTTTTACTATTTTATTTCCCATTGCATCCGGCTGTTATGTGGCCGATGCTCTAATTTTGCTTCATAGGTTCATAGGTGCGTATGACCCACTGACGTCGCGGCCGGAGAGGGGGGAGAGCGTGACATTGACATGACATTGAAATTTCAGCCGGTCCATACCGTGATCACGCCGTCGACCGCCGATCTCGTTAATCGCACGTACGTCTTCACGATAGAAACATGGGCGGCAAATGGTCCAGCATGGATCCCTCGAAGGTCGAGGTACCGGAGATAAAAGCCCTCCTCGAGAGGGACCCGTACCTGAACAACTACGAGACTGACATCCGACGAAGGTACTTTTTATTTATAGCGATTTTTTTATGCAAATGCCGGTGCCTGATTTATGCAACTTTGCGCCGTTGCTTGCTAACAATAACTCGCTGGGAATGCTCCGGTAACCGGTTATCTCGCCTTTCCAGGTATGCTCTGTTTTTGGATTACGTCGAGAAGATACAGGAGGGTGACGGGGACCTGAAGCGATTTACTACTGCGTACGAGAGCTTCGGTATTCATATCAAGGATGACAATAGTGTCGTTGCAAAGGAATGGGCACCTGGTGCGCAGGAAGTATTTCTGACTGGAGATTTCAGTATGTATTATTTTCTTACAATTATATTGACATCTTTAATATTAAACCAAAATCACCTTTGATTAGTGTAACTGTTGTTTTGTTGTATAGATAATTGGCAAAGAACTGCTGTGCCATACAAAAAATTAGAATATGGCAAATGGGAGTTGAATCTTCCTCCAAATGCAGACGGCAGTTGCCCTTTGAAGCACAACTCTGAAGTGAAACTGATCATCAAAAGCCACAATAACGAGCTGCTTGAAAGATTAAGTCCTTGGGCGACATATGTAACGCAGAATAAAGCTGAAGGACTTACTTACAAACAACGTATATGGCATCCAGAAAATGTATCGGACAGTCACCATTAGAAATGCCTTTGGCGCGTGACAGAGAGATTTTACAATGTTTCTTTTTCAGACCTACAAGTTCAAGCACCCAAAACCAAAGAAACCGGACAGTCTCAGAATTTACGAGTGCCATGTTGGAATTGGTACGCAGGAACCTCGTGTTGGCACCTACTTGGAATTTGCCAGGGATGTGATACCACGAATTGTAAGGCAAGGATACAACGCGATACAAGTAATGGCGATCATGGAGCACGCCTATTATGCTAGTTTTGGATATCAGGTTGCATATCTATTTATTTATCCAATGAATTGTAAAATGATTACATGATTACACATAATACTCAGCTCTATATTTCTTGTTGAAATCAAAGATTACCTCTTTCTACGCGGCCTCATCTCGCTACGGAAATCCAGAAGAGTTAAAAGAGTTAGTAGATGTGGCGCATCAGCATGGTCTCTTCGTTATGTTGGATGTCGTACATTCACACGCTTCCAAAAACACATTGGACGGACTGAATATGTTTGATGGCACGGATGCGTGTTTCTTCCATAGCGGTCCCCGCGGCGAGCATTCGCTGTGGGACAGCAGACTGTTTAATTATGCAGAATACGAAGTACTCCGATTCCTATTGTCCAACCTGCGTTGGTACATCGAGGAATATGGTTTTGATGGATTCAGGTACTTAATTTTTATAAGACCAGATCTAATTGTACAAAAGTTTACGACTTTCATATATAACAAATATAATTGTATTGAAATCACAATTACTCGGCAGATTTGATGGCGTCACATCGATGTTTTATCACTCGAGAGGCTTGGGACAAGGTTTCAGTGGCCATTACGACGAATATTACGGTTTGAATGTTGATGTGGAGGGCATAGTGTATTTGATGCTCGCTAATCATATGTTGCACGAAATATACCCCGAAATCGTCACAATAGCCGAAGATGTTAGTGGAATGCCAGGCGTTTGCAGGTGAGACTCATGTCAATCTTCATAAATCAAAGCAGATGAAAATATTTATTTTCAAATATTTCATAAAATATCCAAGGCCCGTCGCCGAAGGTGGTGTGGGATTTGACTTCCGATTAGCCATGGCTATTCCCGATAAGTGGATTAAATTGTTAAAAGGCGTCAAAGATGAAGACTGGAAGATTGGCGAAATTTGTTGGACACTCTCCAATCGAAGATGGATGGAGAAAACGGTCGCTTATTCCGAATCTCACGATCAGGCCCTCGTAGGCGATAAAACGATTGCGTTCTGGCTCATGGATAAGGAAATGTATACACACATGAGCATGCTAAGTCCACACAGCGATATAATCTCTCGTGGCATCGCCCTCCACAATCTAATCACACTTATCACGCATGCTCTGGGTGGCGAAGCTTATTTAAACTTCATGGGTGAGCGACAAATAAATAATTTTGGATTAATCTTTTACTGAACAATTGTGCCTCAAGATACGCATCCAATTCAGAAAAAATGTAACAACAATCAGAAATACTCTAAACGTACGTTTTACAGGCAATGAGTTTGGTCATCCCGAATGGCTGGACTTTCCGAGGGCCGGAAATTCAGATAGCTACCATTATGCCAGACGTCAGTGGAATTTAGTGGATGACGAATCACTGAAGTATAAATATATGAACAATTGGGATCGCGCTGTGAATACGCTCGAAGAGAAGTACGGATGGTTGCATGCAAATCCTGTAAGTAGCTTTACAAGTTTTTGTTCTCTCATTATCTGAGTGATTTTGATGCTCGACAAAGGATTAAATGAATGTAGAGAATTAAGAATGACACTTGAATTTATAGGGCTACGTGAGCTGGAAGCACGAAGATGATAAGGTGATCGTATTCGACCGTGCTGATATCGTGTTCGTTTTTAACTTTCATCCGGTCAAGTCGTTCGCCGATTATCCGGTCGGTATAAAGAATCCAGGAACGTACAAGATCGTTCTGTGTAGCGACGACGAACAATTTGGAGGAGAACGTCGTGTAGACACGAGCGTGCAGCACTTTACAAAACCAGAACCGTTTTCCGCGTATCAACACAAAATGATGATATACATTCCGCGCCGTACAGCGATAGTTTACGCACATATTGGTAACGTATCGATACGATAAATTTCGTATTACTACTACCCATAGCAATTAGTATTAATAAAACTGATTACATTTTAGATCGCTAACTGCTGTCTCGCATGACTGAAGACTGTTCGGAAATTGCATAATGATAGATCACGTCTACCTAATATAGATAAATGCAGAGATCATATTTTTATAAAATATAATTCGATAAAATGTCTATATGTATATACATATATGGCTAGGAATCTAGAGATATATCGTGGTAAATCCTGAAAAAGGAATATAACTGTATATCTCTAGACTTCTATTACAAAACAATTAAATGTTGATGCATTTAACTTGTTTTCTCAGATCTTGTTGTTTTACTCTAAGTCATTGAATTATAATATATTTTGGATAAACTTTGTTAAAATGTTTTTCTATAAAATTTTTATGAAATTAATATATTATATAAACAGATGAGAGAGTAATGACTCATTATGGTCTCTTGATTTATTCAACTCCAACAATTAATTGCGCCTATGTATTCACAACTGCTTTACCAGACAGATCTTTATATAGAACATTTTGTATCCTAGTTATGAATTTACGAATATATGTACTCGTTTTTCGAAAACTTAGAAAATTTATATATTTCTTTTACATAAATAATACAAGAGAATCCTTTCCTAAAATTTGTTATGCTGAAACAGTGCCTGCATTGTTAACAGCTTCCGCAACACTAAATTCGGCCTCGTTCACGTCATAGTCTTTCATTTTCCTTTCTAATAGCCACCACTTTTCTAGAAAGCCTATATCCACTATCCTTTCGTGGAAGGTTACGTATCGTGGTTTTAGGTATGGACAGACAGCCTTGTACAAGGAACAGTCTCTGTCATAATTATCTAACCAAATCAGAGATAAAATGCCCAAATTTAGCCTCCTGATTGTCCCCTCGTTGTAGCATTGCTCCAACCACTTTATGTGCTGCACAGAGACAGGATTGCGTATGGGTTCTCCCACCTGTATTAGCTTTATACTGTTCTGTATCAATTGATCCCTGAACATAGTCTCGTCTGGATTGTGTCGATTAGAGTAGAAGCAGCCTCCTAAAACTACGGTACAAATATTTTCATATAAATATAATATAGATGTTATTATATATCACCAGTCAGGTTAAAAATGACATAATCTGCAGACACATCGAATGAATGATACGCACGTGTAATGTACATTGCGGCACGTACAGGACGTTCCCTGCAATCTTTGGCTACGTCAATCGCGACGTCCTTGTAATCAACGTACAGACCGTGCCAATATTTCGCTGCAAAACGGTAAAATTATTACACATCATTCGAGCAATTAGAACGTGGTAATTCGATTGCATTTATTATTTACCCCAGCGTTCAAGAAAGGTGCCCTTAATCCTCTCGGGCATCTCGTAGCTCCTAATTTTAATGCCGACCTTATTAAACCTGGACGTGAGCAACCCAAAGGCTGCCCTGAGCCTGTGGGAAAGCTGGAATATCTGTTGAGAACTCATGTCAAACCTCCGTAGAGATCTCGGTCACGATATCATTATATGAATTTCAGAATCCAGCTACGACGGCATTTAAATATAGGCGACAGGTTATGTCACGCCAGAAACATAACCACAAACTCGACTCCAGGACCTCGAGGTCGCACGCCAACGCCGCCAACTGACGGAAGGACGGAACCTCATTGCAACCACCGAAAATAATTGGCTGCATTCAGCGGAACACAACTGTTGAGTTCGTCTTATCAACACTCTACGTTGATTTGTTGGTTCTAAAAGTAGGAACCAATCACATTTAATTGCTACTATAAGCAGCTCTGTCCGCTGAATGCAGGAAATTGACTCCTCACGATCTATCTTCTACCTCTCGGTATTTCGTGACTGTGGGCTGTGTCAGTGGTGTCAGTATAACCTCGGCCAAAAGTTTTGAGAAGTTTTGCGTTCCGTGTTTGCGGCCAAGCAGGCGGATCCGTGGTGGCCGGTTCTCGATTTCTCTAACCTTCGCTGTCGCTCACGCGCGACAAATCGCCGAGTTGTCGATCGCGCCGTTGATCATCGTCATGTTCGATCAGCTGCGATCCGCCTTCGGAGCACGTTCGGTCCTGCTCCTGTCGTCGGCGACGGTGAACGCGAGCGCGTGATAACGGCTGATCCGTTTTACTCGGCCGCCCTTTTTGCCAGACCTTTCCGTACCCGCGACGAAACGTCTGCTCGAAATGAAATAGATATTTCTAGCCGGGTTTATCGGATCGCGTTTTGAAAAGAGACAAAGGAGCGAAGGGAGAACAGCGGTGAATGCAATCGAGAAACAGATACGACGGATCCGTATAGGTATATCTACTCCGGACTCCGGCAGGAGGAAACGGAAAGAGATAAAATTGTAAGATTCGTGCATGATGATCGGACGAAGGGAGGGGAGATGTAGGTGGTGCAATTGAGAGGCGGTGGGCTGTCACTCTCGGCAGTCTCGGGGTCTCGGCGCGGGTACAGTCATCCCCAGACCCCAGCTCGTCGCTCGCGGCGCACGCGAGTACACGAGCGAAGGTGCGGGTGAGGTGCGAGCCCGCGAACGCGCAAATGTCAGACGGCTCGTGACGGCGGGTGGCGAGCAGTAGGAATGTGACCGGGCGCAGCCTCTCGGCGGAGCTTGAATATCTCTCGGGACGCGACCGGGACGCGAATCGCACACAATGGAGAACCACCAGGTATACGCGAGGAGATAAACATCGCGAGAGAGTCACGTTTACCAAGTTTGGTCAATCCCGCTCTCGCTATGACTCACTCTGTTTTTACGAGCGCGCGAGACGACTCTTTGTCTCCTCGTGCGAGTCTCGCCTGTCCGCTTCCACTCCTCTCATCTTTTCTCTTCGCAGGTGAGAGCGCTGTACGACTTCACGGGCGAGTCAGGCACGGCGGAGCTGTCGATCACCGCCGGCGAGCTTCTGACTGTCATACGAGACAACGTGGGAGATGGTTGGTGCGAGGGATTTAATCAGAACGGAAAATCAGGACTGTTCCCGGCGGCGTACGTCCAAGTGGTCGACCAAGCCGCCCCGTCCTCCAGTACGTGCGGTTATTTTTACTTAGAAGAATATACGTATACATTTTGAATGTGATATTCACTGCTACATTATCTATTTTGGCAGCATGTTAATACGATTATCTGATAAAAGATAAGCTCACTTTTGGAAAATTACGTAATGTCCATATCTGTATAATTGAATTGCTGTATGCATATATATGTGTATATGTATGTGTAGACGCTATGACATCGTCCCAACAAAGCTCGGGAGATTATTGGGACGATGACTGGGACGACGATTCAGAAGTTGGACAGACGCAGGCTTACGTTCCACCCACGCAGCAGCAGCAGCCACAGCTTGTACCACTGTCGCAGCAGAATAACGCCGGCGACTACGGCGATCAAGTGTCGATGCATACTATACATTCTGTGATACCAGAGAGACCTATACCCAACGTACCAAAGAAAAACAATAAGTTTTCCACGCTGATCAAGTCGGGAGAAGACAGTTTTCTGCTGGGCGTCAAAATGGTGACTGTGCCTGAAAGCGAGAAAATCTTTATAGAGGAAGGAGAGGGTGGTCGATGTACGTGGCTGCCGACTGGGGAGTCGTACAATTGCGTCGTCACGTCGCCCAAGAAAGAATCAAAGCTGAAGGGTCTCAAGAGTTTCATCGTATATCAATTGACTCCTACGGTAAAAAGAAATTGTTACATCTCCTTTCTCGTCTGTTATTTGAATATCTGTCTCGAATATTAATATTTATATTGCAGTTCAATAATATACAAGTCTCGAGGAGGTACAAGCATTTTGATTGGCTGCACGAACGCTTAGAGGAGAAGTATTGCTTTATCCCAATCCCGCCTCTGCCCGATAAGCAGATATCTGGACGGTACGAGGACGCGTTTATCGAGCATCGACGTACGCAACTGCAGGAGTTCGTGGACTACGTCTGTCGACATCCCGTGCTGTCGCGCAGTCGTGTCTGGGAGCACTTTATCACCTGCACGGACGAGAAGCGATGGAAGGCGGGGAAACGGCAGGCGGAGAAGGACGAGCTGCTGGGCGTGAATTACTTCAATGCCATTCAGTGTTCGGACACGCCGCTGGACATAATAAAAATGGAGATCCAGACCGATGCCTTCGTTAGATTTATCAGCGGTCTGGATCCGGTAGTGAAGAACTTCATGGCCATGGCGGTCGATCAAGCGAAGAAACATCAGGTTCTGTACAAAAGGGAGTTTCAAAAAATCAGTCAATCGTTCACGTCGCTCAGCCACGCTCTGGAGGCGGACGACAACGGCCGCGGAAGGCTGACGCGCGCGTTGAAGGCGACCGGTGACGCTTACAACGATATCGGCAGGCTGTTTGAGGAACAGCCAAAGTTCGATTGGGAACCGTTATCTGATAAGTTTCACATTTATCGCGGTATTATTAGCAGTTTTCCCGACGTCACCAGCATTCATAAGGTATTTCGTGATGTCGCGGCGTGCATTAATTAACGTGTTATCTAAATAGATTAATTTTCAATGCGTTCGTGTCTCATTCTTTTGCAGAGCGCCATGCAAAAACGAAGAGATTGCGAGCGACTGGTCAGTGAGCATAAAATGGAGCCGCAGCAATTACGCGAGCTCTCCCATCGAACTGACGTGATAGCTCGCGCACTGATCGCCGAGGAGACCCATTTCCAGACGGAACGGGAAGTGCATATAAATAAAGCCGTAAGGACGCATCTCACGGAACAGATCGCCTTCTATCAGAAGATAGTCGATAAACTGCGGGAGGCGTTAAACGCGTTCGACGAATGATACTCGTAATTGCCACGATCTGCCTAAGTAACATAATCCGGCCGCACTAAGGCCGACATCAGTGTTAACAAAAAGATATAACGATAAAATGCGTAAAATTTCAGTGAAATGTGTATATTAGATACACAGTTTATTTGAATCAGCACAGTCGGAGTTGAACAGGTAAACTGTACAACAGTTGATATCAAAACGGCTGTGTACAACGGATCAAATATTTGTGAAGTGATCAAGTGATCGTGTTAAGATTTGGTATACAGCTGGAATTGAGGTAAATCGCGCGATGATCATTGATATATTATAAAAAATTGTAATATATTTTACGTTGATATTAATCTTAATGTTCCGTTTACTGCGTCTTGATATCTCCGAAATTAATTGATTCGCCTTTCGCAAAGTTTCGATTCTATCCGAATAATTTATCATGATGGATTCTTAATGAAGGGGCGTGATATCGAATCATCGTAACACTATCGTGTTATACAGACTTGAATTTTACAAGGTCCACAAGATCTCGACTTTAGTATAAAGTTCAATCACGAAATATGTATAATTGCTGCATTGCAACGCGAATTGTTATGCATGTAATAATACTTTGTAATTAGAAATATTCGTATCCGTGCTGTGCGACATAAAAATTGATAGGATTGTTTTGTCCATCGATTCAATATGAAGTAATTGAGGAATTGCAGCACATGTGATTATTTTTAAATGGAATAATGAAAATCAAAGAAGTAATTGTAAAAGCTCGCGCTACACGGAATATTTTAGTCTTAATATGAAAAGATCAGAATTGTTTAATGAGCAGCTAAATATATCATATCTGATGCATTGTGAAATTCTGCTTTGTAAGATTTTGATGTTTATCATACTTAATATTTCTCTCCGCAGGATCTAAAAATTATTCATTCTGTCGCGGTGAGGATTAAATTGTTTGTCGCATATGAATGAGAAGCGAAAGATAAATTATCTCCGCGCATAATGTCTCTATAAGGTGTTCTAAAGGCAGCCGTTTTATATGTACGTTTAACGAAACGTATTATTTTTTGTGTGATCGTGAATGACATGAAAAATTAACTCTAGATTTTTTTGTAAGAAATACATAGAGAAAAATAACGAAGCATAAGACACGCAACATTCTTGTTATCGCATTTAAATAAAATGTACAAATAACAGAGCTTATATGTATAAACATAGGCACCAAATATCAATTTTTATAAACGCTATCAGCGAAGGAAAGTAACCGTACCTTCTTTTGGAAAGGAGTTGTAATAAATGGCTATTGAGTCAAGAATTAAATATCATTTATTATTTTATCACATTCTCAATTAACTACCATATAAACAATGTTCGTACCGCTTCCTATCATTGCCACGCCTTCTTAAATTGAATTCAATTTCATTAACAAAATATTTCTTGGTGTATCAGCGAGAACTTATCGCTTCTATATGTGATTAACGCGGTATATTATCTGTACAAATGTAACGCCAACGAATTAAATTCAAAGACTTCGATCGTCATCGAAAGAAGAAAAAAAAATCATTGTGCTTGCTAATGGCGAGTATATACGCGTGAAAGACTAAAGTCGTATAAAGAGGAAATAACAGACCCACTCGTACCTACTGTCCCCCCAATTCATTGGTAGTGGAAATAGCAGTCTTTCTAAAGTACTTCACGTGTATATTGCACACACATGCGACATTCTTTCCCTTTTCTAATTTATATAAGCAGCTTGTACAAAAAATAGCGCCCTGCTTTGTGCAATCGCATGATCACGCATATTAATAGTCAATTAAACGAGGTCGGATAAACAAAAGTAAGCACATTTAATGCGCCGTTCGCTGTAGTACTTATTTCTACCTCTCAAAATAAGTATATCGATCGTTAATCTTTCGTAAGGCCAATCGTTCTTCTTCCCGAAAAGAATATAGCTTCACCTCCGTCGGAAAGGATTTTCGTTTAACGGGAAATAATATTTTCAAAGAAGAGCAGTATTTCAGGTAACATGTAAAATAGGATTTACTCTCTCCTCCGCGTATCTCCCATTTTCTCAAATACACGCTCTCTCAGACGTAGGCCGCAATATGTAAAGAACATATGCTATATTACAGAGTTAAGCTTTCAGGTCGCGCAGAGCCCGATAGGACAGATGAGATGAGTAACATCGCCGAATCGAGCGTAACGAAGAGATAATAAGCTGTCGTCGTCCAACATCACCGAAAGGACATCGTAAACATTGGCACATTGTAAACTATTTTATCTTTATTCTGATTATTTTCTCTTTACGGCGCCGAGCACGCGGTGGCAACGGCCACCCGCGCGAATCGCGTCTGGATTATCATATTTATTACAGTATAGAATTTCTTCTGTACTTCGTAACTTCTTTGCGATAATAAGACGGCGAAACTCGTCCCCTCCGGGTGACGATCGCCGAATGAGTTCCCGTGTGTCTGCGTTTTCCTAGCGTAACGTTCGCAAGCCTTGTACAATGAGAAAAATACAGTAGGAAGATTAATTGTGTGTCCGGCGTTACAAGCACGGTATTCGACGCTCGCCTTCTAGATAATATTCGAAATATCTCGGTGATAATGATATACGCGCAGATGCCAAAGGGTCTCCGCGGCTAAGGAGAACCTCGAGGGGGACCTTCGACATCGTCCTGCACATCACGCTACTTCTATCGTTCTTTCTCGCTCTCGCTCTATGCACACTAGCAGTCAGATTGGCCTTTACATATTTTTTCTGTTTTCTATAGATGAGATTTCACTAACAATTCGTTCTCGTCGCTACTTAGAATCAGCTTATCTTTACATCACATTTACAGTATTTCTGCCGATATGTGTTTGTTCACGTGGCACGGTACTTTGAATACAAGCTAAAGCTCCGTCTCTGGATCTCCCGAGGTTTTTTTATTTTTTTTATTTTTTCCAACTTTTCTTTAGAATTTTTATCGCAGAGCCATCACAACGCGCGCGTTTATTAGCGTAAAACGAATGTTTTCTAGCGAATCTCTCTTATTAGATGACATGATGTTGATTACACGCGAAGCACTTCAGCACTGGAATCGAAAGAACGCAGGGAGTGTTTGCTTCGAACGACTACAACTGCACGGTTAAAATAACATATTATCTACCGAACTACCGTACCAATAAGAAAAATACGTACGCGATAATTTTCAATCCTTCGCACACTCTAAGGTGCATTGTGGATCGCTGTACGTAGATCCCCTAAAGTACTTGAGCACATCAAATATATCTATGAGCCCCGATCAAAGAAACTTATCTCGCGCAACGCAACGAATATTCGAACACGTCCTGTGATAAGCACCTACGAAAGTTTTTACTAATGGCACGTATGGTAATGTACCATCATCATGTCATCCAAGGCACTTCAGAAGTCAATTTACACAATGAAAGACACCAATAATAAGTTCAATGAGTTAGCCGTACCCGAGGTACTTGGAGAAGCGTGTAATTAACGGTAATTAACGGCAATCATGAACGTCATTCACTTATGCGCTTTATCGCATTAGCAGTAAACTTATTCTACGGCCATGAAGTAGTGTTCGCCGTAATTGGAGTTGTTTTAGGGCTGCGATAGAGAACACGAGACTTGACACCGAAGTAAAAAAGTACGAGGTTTAATCCCGAACTTTTTTAATTGGCGTTTCGATTGTTTACCTTTACAACAAAAAAGCTATGTTTCAAAATCAAAACCAGGATCTTCCGAATGGACGAGATTCACTACAGAGCGATGTTCTCCAACGCATCCCCAAAGTGATCATCGCATCGGTCGCACATGCTCTCTTCTCTCTCTATAATTCTCTATAATATCCCTTTACATCGAGAAGTGCCCGCTGTACGGACGGATGCCTAACATGATAATGCCGAGAGATTATTATATAGCTTAATTCGAAGAGAAAGAGAGAATACACTGTAACAACAGAGATGCCCGCTCGGTAAAGTGCAATTAGCGGTTTTTTTTTTCGTTTTTATATTTTCGGTGGTCGGATCTTTCAACGAGAGCCACGTGTTCCAAGTGTTTCTACTTCCAGCTAACTATAAAACACAGAAATCGCTAGTCGGTCTCTGAATTTATTCGTGGATATATGTTTCGCAAAAGATAGCTCGGTTTCGCGATCAAACAGTGGTTTTACATTGTTCAGCTGCGTGCCTCAGCATCAGTTCACCAAATTTAATTAGGATATTCATTCCAGCAATTCTACAACGCACGCATTTCCACAACGAGGCACGCGTTTAAAATATATTTTGATTAAGGCGTGGTTTTTAACGAGCTTCGTGTATTTACTTCGATAACGATGTAACAGCACGAAACTCTCGTCCAAACTCGAATCACAACTGTACATATTTCTGTATTATATTTCGTACGAAAAGAAAATCTTCGGTTCTACCAGTCTTGATAAGGTAAAATTATTATCGCAAAAAGTGCAATTTTTTACTGCATTTCTGCTGACGTCACGTGAAAATAATAAAGACAAACAAGTCAGAGTAGGTCATTAAGTAACATTTTCTTTTATCTCCCATTGACTCATATATTAACAAGACAAATACTCGCGCTGTGTATAAATCGGTACTAGGAATAAATTGCACTTTCGAGCCGATTTCCTTCTTGCGTCTTAAAGATAAAACGATACAAGCGTAAAAATAATTAGCTCGTTCTCCATTCTCTGTCTAGCGTGCCTCTATCGTACAGTAAACCATGTATATAGCACATTCCGATGTTTAAAAAATAATATTACCATTTTTTTTCTTTACATATGGTATTTTTCTTAATAAAAAATTGTAAAAAATAAAGTATATATGAAATATACATAAGCCATTGACACGAAATATCATAACCGTTAAATCGAGACATAAAGTAACGCAATAATGCAATACCTTTACGCGTATATGAAAATAATTAAGATCACGTTACAATAATAACTTTACAGAATTGTTCCTCATGTCTTTAAAATCAGGCACGCAAGATAGCCTATGTGAGTTTAGATGCGTATTTGTGCATTATGTACATCTTACATTTTGTAGAAATAGAAGTATAGTAGTGCAATATATATACTAATGTTAGCAGAATAATGTACATACATGTTTTCAAGTGTCAAGCTAGCTCTTAGCAGATCCCGTTCAGGGTCTTATATTAATATAATAATATCACTACGTATATATTAAAAGAGAGGAATATACATACAGGATACATTTTACAGTAAAATAGCACATTGTACAAGTGTCTGCTGTGTAAGCATTTACATAAGCAGGGGCATGTCTCAGTTATCAAAAAAGAAAAAAAACAAACACGCGTCAATAAAATAAGATAAAAGAGAGAAAAAAAACACAGATCAGGCTACGTCTCTGTGCACTAAGCGACCACTCGATATCGTCTGCGTGTTGATAGTAACTTTTTGCGGATTGTTGACTGAAAAGTAAACTCGATTTCTGTAAGTAGATAGGGAATATTCTCTATCGTACCGGAGTGTATGTTACGGCATGCGAGGATCGAATTACATAGGAACCGTAGTATGGAATCATATTCATCCGTGTCTAACGGTACAGGTCTCTATGCTGCACAGAATTGTATCAAATAGCCGCGCTACTTATTCCATCAAATTTTATAAAATATAAAAACTTGTCGTTGTATACTGTTCGCGTAATGCATATATTTATATGTATATATACTTTATTATATATGTATATATATAAAGAACGGATTCGATCTAACAAAGTGCGCAGGCATGATCGTGGCACACAATCTTCAAGTCTTATCTCTAGAGGTGTAACCGCCTCTTATCCTGTCAGATCGAAGCGAAACGTATTCTGCAAACTGCTATGAGCTATTGCTTATGCGTGTGTTACGTAGGAAACGTCGTAAATCATAAGAATGAAGCCTGCAAACGTAACTGTCACACTGTTATAGAAGAAGGTACAAGTCGTATTGTATTCGCTGTGGACCAGCCAAAGCGAATTGCAGTTTACGCCTTTCGATGTTAACTGTGTTTCTGCGTGTACATGTATATGTGTATATGTAGTGTATGTATAGCGTCACTGGCGCGAAGCAAATTGGCTCTAATTTATCCCCGTCGCTCCCGTAGCTTGAAAGCGACGGCTACGTCGCGTGGTACGTTGCCCTTCGCGTGCGCGCGCGTGACTCTAGCGGTGCTTAGGCTCAGCTCTTCTTATGCTTCCGTTGCTTCCTAAGTTGCGACACATTGTCCTGAAAGAGAGTGGACAGAGCGGTGCGTTTGCTGCCCCACAGCTTTAAGCGTATGTTGCACATGTATAGCGGCGGCGAGTAGTCGGCGGGAGTGATTGGAATGGAGTGAGAAGTGAGATTCGTAAACATCAGACTTGACACGATGAGCAACGACTCGCGTGTCTGCTTCAATTGCTGAGATTGCTCGAGGGCGGCGGCGACGGTCCCAGCGGCCCCATGTGCTGGTTGCAGCTGACCTGCGATTGCTCTGGATATTGCGTGGGGTTGCCGCTGGAGCCTGTACCCTCCTGCTGCTGCTGTTGCTGCTGCTGACCACTGTTTAGCGCCAGCCGTTGCATCTGTCGTATGACCGTGGCTGCGTGGTACGCTTGCTGCAACCATGATACAAGAAAGGAACATTTTTGGTGGACAAAGCACATAGATAACTAATAGCATGCTAATCAACCGACGCGACGATACCAACCTTCCATTTCGACTTCGCAAAGTTCTTTTTAAGTTGTTCAGATACAGTACTATGGATGTTTTTATTACTAGCCGCGTTGCCGGAAATCCTAAAAATATTAATGCTGTATTACATGCTGTGTTCACGCTATGGATGTTTAGTTCGTTATATTACGTATAAGTAGTTAGTAATGTATATGTGCATGTATGTAAAAAAAATGAATATAAAAGTATAACAAAACGATGCGTAATAACGAGCACATTCTTTAATAATCATGATATTCATGATCATTGAATTACTCAATTCCTTAAACACAGACGGATGACAAGTACTCAAACAATATGTATCATCTAGTTTAGTCCATATATATCTCATTTTATGAACAAATCAGTTCTTGCAATATCCGTAATAACTTTAAGATACAGAGATACATTAAAGTTTACGTTTAAATCTCTCTTTGTTGTTATCCTTGTTATTGTTATGCGTTTGCAAAATAACTCGGCTATTACAGAATTTTATTATTACTGTTACATTAATATGCAAAATAAATTCTTTCAGTAATTTTTATTTTGACGAAATTCTAAAGATTCTTACCAGGGATGTGCAAGAGCTTGTTTGCACGTGTAACGTTCCTCGACATTAACGCACATCAGCTTTCCAATGAAATCCTTCGCAGAAGCACTGATATCATCCCAGTACGGTGAATCAAATTCAAATTCACCTGCAATAATCTGGTTAGCTCTTTGCTAAGTAGCTTATGCATACAGTATATATACAATTTCGTTGTATATTTATTTCGACCAGACATTGGCGTATCCAAAAAAAATTTATATAAATATTCGTGGATAATAATATTATAAACTAAGCGAATGCAAATGTTCTAGCATCCAAAAATTAGAGTAAACGATACTGTTATGAACCGTATACTCTTATTCATCCATAACGTAATTTGTTAATATTACATTAATTGCTTACTTATTATTAGCGCATATACGCATATTGTACAGAAATATCTAGTATCGTACAGAATATCTAGGATAATATCTTAAAAATCCAAAACTTTAAATTGATTTAATATTTTATGAATCCAATTAGTTTATTAAGCGTTTCGTATGCGATTATCGATCCTAAAAGTAGCGACTAAGCCGCATTAACACCGCATTAAGCTTTATCGCGAGTCGCGAGCGCGAACCGCTGTCTAAAAATTCATTTCATTACCTCTCAGAATTTGTGCGAACAGATTGGCGTCATTCTCGTCGTAAAACGGGGGATATCCGCACAGGAGGATGTACGAGATGACCCCTATACTCCACACATCCACCGCTTTACCGTATGGTTTCTGCGCCAGAACCTCGGGTGCTGTGGATCATCAAAATAGTGAACGTTTGATCATCGATGCTTGAAATCCGTCTCTATTTTTTTTCTTTTTCCCTTTATTCCCACTAAAAACTCACCGACGTATCCCGGCGTGCCGCAAGCGGTCGCCATAATCCCAGAATCTTCCATCTTCGATAGGCCGAAATCGCTGATCATGATTTTGCTATCCTCGTCCGGACTATAATACAGGAGATTCTCCGGTTTGAGATCTCTGTGAACGACACCTTGTTCGTGCATGTAGTCTACCGCCTCGAGCACTTGTCTTATTAAACCGGATGCATCCTTTTCTGTGTATGAGCCCTTCTCGACGATTCTGTCGAATAGCTCTCCGCCAGTAACCCTATATAATTTATAGGATTCACCTTTTCAGTGTCTCAGATGCCTTTGATATTATTTTATCAAAGAATAGTAGAAATACGCATTACTTACAGCTCCATAACTAAGTAGACTTTATGCTTGTCCTCAAACGTCTCCAGCAATTGAACGATATTGGGGTGAGTTAGCCTGGAATAAAATCACGTTTTCCTTTTCTAGTTTAAGGTTATTATTACGTATACAACAAGAATTGATTCGATGATTTTTAATATGCCGTATATTAGAATAATCTTCACTATATAATAAGTAGAGTATAAGTCAACTTTGTTGAACTATGTATTGTTTACTTTGTGCTGTTATGTTTTTCTCTAAAAGAATGTAAGATAAAAATGAGATAAAAGTTAATCGAAGAACAAGAATTTGGCAATTTTCAATTTATAGATATATCTATAATAAATTGTATATAGCAACATTATGCGTCTCTCATATCTGTATCTTGACTGAACAATATGCAAAAATTATAATTTAATGATGAGAATTTCAATCGTTTAGTAACATTGGAAACTGGAAAATTGGAAAAAGGATTAGCGTTTTTTTTATGAGTATTATCAAATATCAAAAAATTAAACACAGATTCCTCGATTTTCGAGATATAGATACAAAGCTATATACAACGTTATTCAAAATGTATATATAATCGAAATAACATATCTAATTAATAAATATATTCACTGTCATAATTGATCAATTTTTATATCTTATACATATATAATTAACAATCTTGGAACTTGCAAAATAATAAAATTGTAATAAACTTGTACATGGTAAATAACATTAAGTAGCAATGCAAAATTAGCTCAATATTAATTGCAACTGCATATATATAATAATAAAACATGCTATTTGCTAAAGTTATATCTTATACTTGGCACACAGATTGTTAATTAAATAGGGACAATCACATCCACGTAGAGAGATAAACTATTTACAAAGTATTCTTCAATAGCAACAAAGCAATATCTACCAAATATGTACAAGGATCCGAAAGGGATATAAGGGATTGCCCATTAACTATTGCAACGTGTTATGTAAATAAAAACGTCAACGTGGCAATTTAGCGCGTCTAGTGAATATAAAATATAGGAGGGAAGAGGTTTCTCTCTAAATCGCAATTATCTCATAATGACTCTACGCAGCAACAACATTTGCTCAACTTAGCTTATCCCACATTGTTTTCTCGTGAAGCTCGAATATTTACTTCATTATCTCTTGTACATATTTCATGTTATATTACCTTGAGAAAATGTGTTCATTAAACAGCTAGCTCGTTAAGATACGAACTTCTGTATGCAACGTAATTGATCAAATCTGTCGCATATATCGAGTCACTAAGAACACTAGAGCAGCAACGTATCGTATGAGTCAGCACGTGGATATGTGCAAGTTTTTTTCATAGATGGGATATATGAGCGTGAAGTATTTATGTTATTATATAAGGCGACTTTTCTTCCTCGTAAAGCGCGACGCGTTTATCCTGATTTATATGCAGCAATCTACTTATGATTTCTGTAGAACCTACAATAGAGACAATCTAGTGATAAATAAACAAGTAGTGTTAAAAATGTAACACTGTGTAATATCTTCTATATAGTGCTTGCAGTTAAATTTACACAATCGTGGTAAGTTTTATTAATTATTATCTATTTATGTTAATCAATGAAAGAAAAGATTCTTTCGATACATCAGGCAGTGATTTGTTAACGTAGATAGAAACACAATACGTTTTAAAGAATAAAAAAATCAAATATTTTAGCTTGCCATTCCTTCGATAAATAACCAAATAAATACAAATGTCATATGCTTTTTCAAATTTTTTCTACACGAGTCGTCGTATAAACAAACAAATTTTTGCACTGTTACTTTTTCTAAATAATAAAAAACAATCAATATTTATAAAATTGCTCGCGATAATAAAGACATTTTGAGCGCGTTCGAAAATAAAGTTTGGTTGGTGTTGGGAAATGGTGAAGTTGGCGGAGAAACGAAACGCAGCGTTGGCCATTTTTAATACCACCAACTTCACCATTTCCCAACACCAACCAAACTTTATTTTCGAACGCACAATAAATCTTTTACGATGCACATTACGTTATTTCTCTCTTTGATAAAAAATGCGTTTTATGATACGTAAAGTAACACAGTTTTGGATTAAAATCTAAGAAAGTATCAGAATACAATCTTATTCATTCACTTTTTAATGTATTATTATATACAAATCTTTTTCTACATATTTTATACTATTTTATGACTTTTCATAAGAAATAAATACACAAACAAAATTGTATGCTGTAGAATGTACAAACAAAATTTAAAAGCATAATTAAAATAAATTTGAAATTTTCTGCATGCCTACGATGTGACAAATGTTCCTCATAAATTGCGCTGTCATGCCGTCATAACATGAATAATATCTTGTTACTGATGTCAATGTAAACGCACTGTCACTTCATTCTGAACGAAATCTTTATCTAAATACTGATACTACAGATGATTAAGTCTCTCGATTCTTATCGCGCGAAATCAGATTCCACTCTGTGATTAGAGCAGTATTATCTAACGGCTGTCGTCGAATTTATTTATCGCCAATTCATATCGTGTTCTCACTTAAAGAGTCGTTCACTTTTACGACGTGATTGTAAGCTCACACAGAAATTGCATGTGCAGTTAAAAAAAAAAAAAGAAGAAGCATTCGCACGTCCCGTTTTTATTTTCGAGTAATTTTTGCGCAAAAAAGAAAAAAGTGCTTTATTCGATACATTAGCGTGAGTAAACCCAGCATTCTGACAGAGGCGCTTCGCAGTAAACGTTTATCTCTTCCGCGTAAAATTATCCCGAGAGACACGGGAGACTTGCAAATTCTTCTTTCATCTGTTCGCTGTAGATCCTCGCTTAACGAAAGTTGGCAAGTACAAGGATACCAAAACTGTGTTCAACGCTACGTCGTGATAAACGTGCACAGATCGTGCACAGATTGTGTTTAAATATATATGTATAACAATACATAATCTGAAATGTAAAAATGTATGGCATATCGTCGAGTGATACAGAATATACTGAGAGCGGTATAGGTAGCTGGTGCCCATACTCTGGGGCCCGCACTTACCATCTCTTTTCGCCACTACTATCCGACGTGATTGATCCGCCACCACTCTGTGGTGTCGCACTTTCACTGAACCTACGAAGTATAATAAAAATACCATACACAATTACATAATATTACATCGGGAGCAGCTGATCGCTTACGATCTCGCGGAGGTTTCTCTGAACTGACTCTACACTCTTTACTTTACCATTGACGAGCTCCGTTCTCTCCCAGGCGCGATGTATAAGAGATGGATTTGTGTGATATAAATTAATGTATAGTTACAGACACGGTGCGCAGCAGAGTTAGTGTCGCGTTTTCGCGAAAGGCAGGTGGTAGCGGTATGAAAGTAGATGTATCTTTACCTTCGTCACACCTATTATCAATGTGTGCGATCGATGTTATTGAATTATTCCACTTATGCATGCAGTATTTTTCTTTTCATGAAATTTAAACTCCAGTACTTCAGTTATTTGTAGTATAAATTGAATTTTTTATGTAAGTTTGACATTCATTATATTTAAGAGAAAAAACATCAACCTTGCCGTTATAATGTATGTTTTGTGGCTTCGCGATGTTGGTGCGTTTAACATGATGTATAGAGCAACTTTTCAGTTATAAAACTCCGAACTCTGTGTGTATGTGTATGTGTGATGTACATGTATGATATATGTATGATGTAGCACCTTGTACTCCTGCATTGCTGATCAATAAATGATAACGTAACAATACAGGCTTCTTAAGCATCGATCTCTTTTTGTAATTACTAGTAACTCTTTTAGCATGTCTCGATTTAGCTGATATGTAAGTCGCAATAAAATAGAATAGGGCGACAGAAAGAGCTCAATGCTAATAAACATCAAGAAATACCGCTTCAACACGTATCCAGCCAAAGTGTTGATAGAGACATTGTAAATACATATATGCACAAAGATAAAGAATTATAACAGAAGACTTCTGAGCCTGCATTATGTCTGGGATACGTTTAACAGCATCGAGACAATATATAAATATATATATATATAGATATACGCTTATATATACGAGGCACATTATTTGCATACAACAACAAAGATAATAGAAGGACAGACGACAGCCATCAGAGCTCACTCCCAAGTGCCATATCACAGCGCTCCTCGGAAACAAAAAGGATCTTTCCGAGAGTATGTTATGTGAGCTGAGCTATATAACACCATGGTAACATCGTGTAAGTGAGAAAGCACAATGATTGGGCAGCTTATAGATTAGCTATTATACTTTTCCCACGTGATCAATAATCGACTAGATATCGGACAATTTATGGTTTTCAAAATAATCTCGAGAAAGCAAAAATCAACATTTGATGATACCCTTTAGCCTTACACTTGCGATGCCATGGTATATGAATCTATTTGATATACTCAAAGCTACAGGGGGGAAGTGATACTCAAAGAATAATATGATTTTTACGAGATGAAGAATGTTTGTTAAAGAGAAGCATGCAGCGTATAATTATATCGAGGTCGATTCCAGCGATAATAGAACTGGTACTTAAATTACTCAATTATCAGTTTTCCAAATATCTAAATATCAAGGGGCAAACTATGTATCATAAACAAGGATTTTACAGTTCTGGTGAACAAAAAATTAATCTACCGAAAATACATATGTCCCAGCTCTCAGAATCGCTTTGCGTCCTACCTTCGCAGAACTTTGATTTCGTTCTCTAACGAATCTTCCTTGCCCTTTAGCGCCTTCTTGTCGATGATCTTCACGGCAAACATTTGACCCGGCTTCTCTTTACTCTCCGCCAGCCTCACTTCAGAGAATGCTCCCCTAAACAAAGGAAAATACGATATTCAAGCACAATCGGTCAAAAGTAAATTTACTTACTATTAGACACCATATACCTATGTGTTATTTTTCTTAGATAATATAAATTACCATAAAATATTCATAGAATTAAATAGTTTATTTTACACATATGCAACAAATAAGAAATTCCGACACTATTACTATATGAAACATATGCTTCAATGTTATAACGGATGTATTTTGAAATACGCAGACTGCAGCAAAAAGATATTATGTAGAAAAATTAAAAAAATTATTTTTCATAAATTTTCCATTTCACATTTTCTATAAGTCTTTCAATGAACAAATTTCAAAAACGTGAATAAATAAAGTACGATTTTAATTTCGATATATTGGTACATAAAGGTACAACGATAATAGAAATTTTAATGACAAATTAAAACCTATTTCTATAAATAATGTACAAATTTTTAGCTTTCTCTTTAAAGCTAAAAAACAATCTCTTATAAAAAATATTGTTATACAAATAAAACTGTTAATATATTCAACATTTTTTGACCTTTATCATATTACTTAGTAATTTACAATTAAACAAAAATGTCTAATTTTAAAAGCAGATCAATATATTCGTCTAAAAATTTACAAAAATTATAGAAACGTTACATTTAATATAAAATCGTTTAGATGTTTGATATCTTCGGTCAATTAAATATTCGTTATGTTGCAATGCATTGGCAAACTGTTACATAAACAGCACAATAATTGACAAATAGTACTGATAGATTTAATTATAGAAATATGTGTCAAGGACTCGCGCGTTCTAAACATTTTTTTAAAAAGTAGATGTAGATAACGCGCGTATAGAAAGCAACGAAGAAAAATGTTCACGTTATTCAACGCGCTTGTCCGAGCTGATTCCAATCTAGTCAACAATCGCTAAGTTTAGTTGGAGTAAAATGCATATTGCAACAAAGTAAAATTGTGTATCAAAGGCTATATATTCTACATATGTATATTTACATATAAATTTTTGTTCTTTAGCTAAAATATCGGAAAAAAATAAAATGGATAATTAAAAAATGTGTAATAATGACGATGCAAGTGGTATACAAGTTTTTGCTTCATAAGAACCGTTAAGAATTCGTAAATTCGATGCCGCGCGATGTAACACTAAGATAGAATTTTCAGTTGATGACACGTTTTAAGAAAGCAATTTCAAAGTGCCGTTACGGACGCATATATACATTAGATTTTAATGCGATTTAATGCATACTAAGCGACGTTCGAAAACATCTTTTTACGCGCAATGTCGCAAAAGGAAGAAAAACACGCAAAAGTCGTCCGCTCGCGGGATATTCTGATGATGAAAAGCAATTCCATCGCGAAAGAAAGTTATGTCGCATTAACGCGCGCCCGTCGACAAGAAAAAAAAAGGAGATTAAATCGCGACCACTTCCATTTATCCATTTAGCACGCGGGCGTCTCGTCGTTTGTACATAAATGAAAGAAACTGGAAGACTCATGTCAAAGGCCGACACACACATCCGTTATATAATGTCCAAAAGTCGCCCGGATGCCTTCTCAATCGCCGGTTCCCCGGTCAATTCGAGATCGGTTGCTCCTTATCGAAAACGTCGAAAAGGCGAATCAATTTCCAGCAGTTTCCTGATTCTTATAAGTTCGTCTGCAATAGAGTGTCAGATGAAAGTTCTATAAAAGTAAAGATCGTTCAAGATCACACAGCCGCAAAATAAGATTTTCTCATTCATCCTCTTTTTCCGAACTCGCTCTATAGCTCGAATTCGCGAGAAACGCTTCACCTTAAATCGTTAATTTAATCGTTCCATTTAAAAAAAGGCCATTCCATTTAAAATCTGACGTTTTCATTCAGAAATCTATTCCCGAAGCAATCGGGGCAGCTGCGGTTAAAGGGACATGCGGTAGCCTATCGCCTATCCGCTATCGGATTCAGTATTCATACGCGTCATATTTCGTCGGATTTAGGGCGGACGGGAGATGATCCTGGGAGATCGCGCGATATGCATGCTCATATCGCGTTCCTGCAACCGGAAAAAAAAAATAATCGGACGCGAGAAGGGTAAATGCATGCGCGGGAACGAGGAAGAATATCGCGCGTGGATTTCAAACAATGTTCATTTTCGTTGACCACGTTTTCCCACCATTGTACATTTTGCAAATTAAAACCGTTTCTCTCTCTCTTTCTCTCTCTCTCCTCGCTCGTTTTGATCGTTTTTACGCGTCACGATACGGGAAGTCGTTTCGCGTTGCCCGTTTACGGCGTTGTGAAAAAAATGTAAAAATGTTAATGTGTCAACATTTTTCCATGCCCTGTTCGGCCCCGATATATTACATAACTGTTCTCATTAGCAAATCTGTCACACACAGGAATTGGGATGTCAACGCATATGCGACGCGTGGCGGGCGCGAAAGTGTTGAAAGATAAAACGCTTAATCGATCTCGCAAAAGATATAACGCGCAGATATACGTGTCGTCTTGCAATATCGATGCATCGTTGCGCGAACGGATGTTGCAGAAAACGTAACAAAAGTGGAAATAATACGTCTATAACATTACATAACTTGGATTTTCATCGTAGAGA
Source organism: Leptothorax acervorum (assembly GCA_035220615.1). Lineage (NCBI taxonomy): Eukaryota > Metazoa > Arthropoda > Insecta > Hymenoptera > Formicidae > Leptothorax > Leptothorax acervorum. The sequence continues at coordinate 638,182 of JASTWQ010000079.1, forward strand.
GCTCATCATAAATATGTACGTACGCGTATAACGAGGACAGATAGCACCGTTTTATCTTTATCGGAAATATAAGCACGTAAGAAAATATCGCGACTTGATATTTATTTGCGTATATATCTCGTCGGACGTAGATTCCCGTAATGACGTGTTTTCCAGAGTAAAACACGAGATTGAGATCTTGGTCTGTCATTAGCTCTTTAATAAGCGTAAATGGCTATTAGGCCGGAAATTGGATATCCGTTGAGGCACTATATCAAATTAATCTGCGAAGGAAACGTGTTTTTATCCGTGGACGTTTAATCCGCTAAATTCCTGGCCGGCAATCGTTAAACATCGCGCGGCGCGATAATTGCTCCGACGCGGACGATTAAATTCCCGCTAAAGAGGCCGTTCGATGTTTTACTACAAAAGAGAAACATGTGTTAGAAACGTGTTTTCTCGCAGTGTTCTCCGCGCCGAGAACATCGACGCGACGGGGAGGAAAGGGCGGTGGGAGGGCCGTATGTCAGAACTGTCAGAAGTCAGATGGGCAAGGGCGACTTACGTTCCCAGCAGGTCCTTCATGATGTACTTGTCCTCGACGGAGGGCGATCGGTCGTCCTTCCCGTCCTTCTTGATCTTCTTATTCGCGTCTTTCTTCCCGAAGAGCGGCATCTTGGATCTCGCGCGTGTACGTACGTACAGCACAAAGTATATATCTCTGTGTACGCAACGTAATCCCGTATATCTGTCACAAACGGCACACACTGGATTCTGGAATCGGGGTAGAAATATCTTTACGTACAACTCGCGGGAACTCACATTCGTGACTCCGTCGTTCGTTAACGCAGGCCGCAAGTCCGCCGCAGGGTCCGCGCGACTCCGCAGTCCGCACGAGCGTGAGCGTGAGCGTGTATGAGCCGATCGGCGATCGGGACGGCCGATGATCGCGACTCGTCGTAGTCCTCCGGCGCACTGGGAGGAAATGGAGGAATAGGAATTACCGCGGTGAGAGCGCCTGAGCGGTCGCCGAGAGGCAGAAGCCGCCGCCGTCGTCGCCGCCGCCGCTGCCACCGCCGCCGCCGCGTCGCCCGCGTCAGACGCACCGCCGAATCGTCATTCTCCGGACGACCGGGGAGGGCAATCGTGAACCCGCGACCTTTCGGATCGCGACGGATCGCCCGCGATAGCAACCCGGCCCGCCGCCGCTCTTCCTGCCGTCGGTCGAAGTCGCCCAAGTCACAGTAGTTTCCTCGCAGGATCGCCGACCCGCGGATCCTCGCGTCCTTTACCTCGCGCTCGTCTCCTCGCGGGAAACTTGTCCGTTGACTATTCGGCCACGCTCGTCGCCGAGTAGCTTTTCCCTCGCTGTCTCGCGTTCGCCACCGCCACCGTCACCCGCGCGGACTCGTGCACGCGTCTTCGTATCGGAAATCGGGCTCAGGGCCGCGGCCTCGCCGGACAGCTCGCGTTCCTCGTCTCGCCCGTCTCGCCCGTCTCGCCTCGCGTCAAGTCAGCACTCACAATCAGCAGCAGTCGCGGCGTGCGTAATCCTCTATCGCGCCGCCGACGCCGACGCCGTCGCCGCCGCTGCCGCGTCGTCGCGCCTCGTCGCCCTTCGCGAATCTCGCGATACGCATACGCATACGCATCCACGCACGGACCAACAGCGGGTCATAATGTCAGCGACACTCTCGCGGCGATAACGACTCGCGTATACGATTTATTCCGATCCGCAACGACCGCAACTCCCGGGAGATAACGGGAATCGGGGATAGAGGCGAGCCGCGAGGATGACAGTTGAGGTGACAGCGCGCCGTGGATTTCACGTTGGTTTGACGTCACACGCCTCACCGCCAGGCTTGCCAACTAGACTTCCACGCCTCTGTCCGCGCACGCGCGCGATATCGTTTGGATCCTTCACGGAGATTGGGAGCGCGCAACTTCTTGGCGCTATGAGCGCGTGCGTCATTGCGCATGCGTCGCATGCGCGGAAGAATCAAGATATCAAGAATCCCGCTTTTTGTGATTTCCATATTTTCCATTCGTTGGGTCGTGATTGTCTGTTGTTAACGACTGCGTCAGTTATTATTAATTTATTATCTTCTTCACTACGTCGAGCGAGACAATCGAATAATGGTTTACAACGAAGGACATAAGACTGTTTTGCAAACTATTATGCACGAGGGGGCTATAGATGAAGATTATGGAAAGGAATTGGTTATCAGGTTATTTGGTACGTAAGCTTAACGGAGTAAACAACACGGAAATGTACATAGGTACATACACAATAAGAAAGCATATCGAATTTCGGATTATCGATAAATTTCAGATCACAACAATACGGCGAAGATATTAAGTGAAATAAATGCAAAACTACGACCGTTATGCATGACCATAAAATGCGTGAATTGCGAAGTTACCGGTCAGTTGTATTATGTTTTCGCGAGCACGGTGCAAGACAAGACTGCCAGGTAATACCTACTTGGACATTGTCAACCAATGTGATATTATGGCTGCCAAAGGCTTCACCGTTACTACTCGTTGTTTTTCAGATTTCATCCTGAATTCTCGCAAGCCGAATTAGCTCTCTTGCGCAGCGTATATTCTGAAATTGTTACTTCAAGCAATGGCTATGTATCGAGTACATTTTGCCTTAATTTATGTTCAACGTTGCAGCTAAAACTGTCCAAAGCTGATGCCGCAAAGTTTTTACAGGAAATGGTCAATAGAAAATGGTTATGCTGCAAGGTACATATTTTTATATTGCATAAATTTCATGGTATACTCTTAAAGGAGAATATTATAAAGACAGATTTTTCAGGATGGTAAATATTACATGGGAGTAAGAAGCATAGCAGAGCTGTTGCAATATTTCAAGGATACCTACGAGAATAATCTTCAGATTTGTACCTTATGCAAACAGGAACTTTTTTATGTAATATTCTTGTGAATATGTAATGCACATATCTTATTTTACAGCAGTAATTGATTTTGTTATCTTGCAGAGTGAGAAATGTAGCCACTGTGATGCTGTAACACACACTCATTGCCTGAAAAACTATGCAAGAAATGGTGGTTTGGGATGTCCTAATTGTCATCATGCTATATCTGGAGGCAATCATTCCAGTAATTTTTTTATCTTATTATTTAATTTTATCTTTAGTTCTTTATCATGTCTAATTATTTCACTGCATTATATCAACCTTCTTTCTCAACATATTCAACATATACAACGTATTTTTAAATTTTTAAATGTCAATTTTTTTAAAAAGATGGTATTACTTACAGGTAATGACGCTAGTTGTGCTATGGATATTGAATGTGCAGAGACAGTGATAGAAATGGCACAGGTAGAGGCAGATGTAGAGATGACACAATCTAGTCAACCCAGTCAATCCAAAAGATCAAAACGAAGACATAAGAATTGATATAAGTTATGTTTAATTCGTGACGCAAAAACATTTGAGATAAGATAAACTGAAGAGTTACACGTTAATTTTATATAAAAGAAGACAAGCAAAACGAAGACATAAGAATTAATATGAGCTAATATTACGTTTAATTTGTGATGCAAAAATATTCGGGATAAAATAAATCTCGCAAACTGAATGTTTATTTTTATATAAAATTATATTAAATTACTATTTATATATACAGTAAAATTACACTCAATAAAATACTAATAATGATTATTATGTACATTTACTATGACTTGCTTCGAATTTTTCTCTTAAATATTTGAGACCAGCCATAATGTTATCTTCATTTATATTTCGTGACAATGATTCTTGCTTGTTTGTGTGACTGACACTGCTGGAAGATGAAGGTGAAACATTTTCACCAGGAAGGGGGATATTCATATCGTCTGTCTGTTTTTGTTGTTCAGACGTATATATTCCAGAATAGACATATTCATTTCGTAAATAATTGTTGGATAGATGAGATAACGGATATGAAACAGTTGCTTGTCTCTGAGGTAAGATCACAGTGGGAGTTAATGTTGGTCCTATTGTACTTTCAGACAATTCATGGGAGCTGTTATTGACCGTGTTATATGCTGGTAAATTGTTTTTGTCGTTCTGAGTATTGCTATCACTATCTTTTGCAATGGAAACTGTCTCATTACCGACAAAATCGTTACTCTCTTCACGATTTTGTAAATTATTAGATTCTTCAGTGGATTTCTGAAATTTAGAAGTGTCTGCGTTATCCGACTTTTTGTTTTCTTTACGAGTTAATTGTTCATCGGTGTTCTGAGAACTGTTGTAAAATCCAGCACTTGTAAAATTATCGTAAACTGGCCCAAATTCGCTAATTCTTTGCGCTCGACATTTATCTACCCATTCTTCTTGCGACATTACGTGCCAGTGATTCTTCTTGCCCAGAAGTTCTCCAAAGGCTTTTATCTTATCTTCATCATTGGTCTCTTTTTCCTGGGTAGACTCATCGACACTTGCAGATATACGATCAGCTTTCTCATTAGATTTTTCTTTATCTTCTTCAGTAGACTCGTTACCTTTATCAGTGTTAATATTTTCAGTCGAATTAATTAACTTTTCTTGGGCTAACTCCTCGGTAGGCTCTGCCGGCAAGCCCGCTCTGATACGCTGTCTAATTCTCGCTGCCTTCAATCTATTCTGCTCCATTCTCTCCTTCAATTCCTTGATCTCTTTCATTTCCCTCTGCTTCCTCTCTGTCTCCTTCCTCAGGTTCGCCAGGTTTTCTTGCTGCTTTATTCTCTCCTCCTCGTCTTGCGAAAACGCATAGTAACCAACGCCGTGCGCTCGCGCCTCGTCAAACAATATGTCTTGATAATGTATATCAACCTTGTCCGCAAGCTTTCGCGTTTGTTCCTCCCATTTTCTTCTCATGATTTCTATCTCGGGTTCTTTCTCTTGTATAGGGTATTGCTCCTTGTTTTCCTCTTCTTTGTCCTCATCGAGATATTTCTTCATTACTTCCTGCTTTATCATTTCATCCTTCTTTTGCATATGTGGAAGATCCTCCCGCAAACACTTCCTCGTACGGCCAAAACAATCCTGATACTCCACCCAATTTTCTTCTGGTTCTATGGGATATTCTTCGTTAATCGCTTCATCCCCGAGTTCTTTGTCGGGTTCGTCCAATTTATTCTCAAAATCAACAAGAAATTTATCGTTATTATTTTTTGATTTCTTCAACCTCTCATACAATCTCGCTTTAGCTTCCAACATTAATTTTGACTTCTTGTGGGCGACAATATCCTCCGAGTCTACTGGTCTCTTGGCGTTCCTTTCTGCGCCGTCTGTAACAGTCTTCTTGCTCTTCTTCTTACTCAACGGTGACGGCGCATTGACATGTTCAGTCTTCAACTTGGTCTCGTTTACTTCAGCTTGCTTTCTCAACAGCTCTGCTTTCAGGCCCACCAAAGATGAAAAGTTGACGTTTATTTTCTTTGTCATGTTCATTGTTGGAGCGTTGTCGTCTTCAATTACTATCTCAGCAAGTAAAGAGAGCACTTTTTGCAAAGATCCGGAACACAGATCGTCGATGTAACCCACGTTATTTCCTCCTGAAAAACAATATTATTATTAGGTCGACTTCCTGAGAACTGCTGATTGTGAGAACGACTCATTCGTTTGACGATCAGTCATAACACTTACGTGAATTATTGACGTAAATTATTTAACGTAAGGCTCAAGATGTATGCTTTATGCGCGATTATACAAATCGCGTAAATAAATTTCATAACGTTTCATAAATAAGTTAAAAAATTGGAACGTTTAATAAAAACTGTCGTAGAACTCTCGAGATGACAGACGAGGTTATGTTACGTCACGTCCTATAATCTGGCCATAGGATACAACGGTAATGCAGATTTGCGCAGATTTACTAATTCGTAAAGAGCGAGTGGCACAAATTTAAATGATAACAGACGTGTTAAAAGTTCCTGGACAGAGAGAAGATAAGGGAAAAAAAATCGCAAGCGACAGAAAAAAAGTGATTTTAAAGGCGTTCTAATAAATTAATCGCCAATTAAATTAATTGGAGTTTTGTCTAAGTGTGAGAAAGACGAAAGGTGAACAGACCTCATTCTCCGATTTCTTGTGACGTCACGCCCAGTCACGCCTACCTCGTGCGAGGTGCGAGCGAACCGAAGACGACCATCTTGCTCCGGCGCGCGTCAGAACTTTCGAAAGCCACGTGACGCGTTTGAAAGCGAAATCGCACCGGAGGCGGAGGACGTCTTTAAAATCTTCTCTTTGTCACGTCCGTTGCGAAACCCGGCGACATCCTCGAGCTCGTTAGCAATCTTAATTCGAATTCACAGACAGTCGTGGTTTCCAAGTCGAGAGATTCGCACAGCAATTAGATCGCTGGAAAAGAAGGGCTATATATAGGGTGAAGCCGCGGTGAAGCGAGGAAGAAAGAAGAGGAAGCTATGTTAGCTGGATTCCTTGAAGGACGTACGCATTGACGCATCTCGAGATCTACCGGTAATACTCAATATTGAAAATCTGTGACGTTTATTAGAAGCGATTCCGAAAGTCTACAGCATACATACATAACGCGAACTCTAGATTTTCGGCGCCAGTATATTGCAGTATATTTCGGAACGCACCGCAGAGGTGTCGAGAGGACGTCCAATGGAAGAATAGGCTATAGGGAGAAGAGGAGGAAGTCCTCGTGATCGTCACGACTCGGCAGTTATCGGCGACGGTTATCAATCCGCAAGATCGATTCTCGATTGCCGGGGAATCACTTGTGTCGCATATCGAGGGCGCCTGGCGAAGTTGCGACGTTTCGTTTTCGACGTAGCGTCGTTGAGAGTCTTCGGGAAGAGGAGAGGAGCCTTGGGCTTGGGAGACGCGGGAGTGCGAACTGCGAAGCCGGGTGGATCGGTGCGCGCGCGCGATTTCCGAGGTGAGTAGAGCGAGATAGAGAGAGAGAGAGAGAGAGAGAATTCGGTCGTTCCTCGTGGTCGACGTTAAATCTCGTAATTCCACCTCAGCCCGTTCGCGACTATCCACGACTATCCCTCGCGACCGCGACGGTAGTCCTGCGCACGCGGTCTCTCGGCATGCCGTAGTGAGACCGGCTACAGGCTACAACGACACCAGCAACAGCAACAGTTAGCAGCAGCGGCAAACCGGCGAGCTAAGGGCACCGATCGGAGCTAAATGGCACCGCGCAGGCAGGCGAAGCAAGCGGCGGCGGAGAGCGTCGCGGCCGTCGCCGACGGCAACGTGACGCCTCCGAAGAAGAGGAAAACGGCCGCGAAGCCGGCGGCCGCAGACGAGCCGAAGCAGACCAAGAGCAGGAGCCGGCAAGCGAAGGCGGATAAGCAAGAGAGCGAGGTGACTGGCGGGCCGGCAAGCCCGCCGAAGAAGTCACGCGGTAGGCAGAAAAATGCCGCCAGTACAGCTACCGCCGTCGTGAAAACCGACACGAGGAGCAAGTCTAAGAAGCAAGTTAGCAAAGAACCGGAGGACGCGGCGGTAGACAACCACGCAGGCGAGGATGTAGCCGAAAAAAGGACTCGCGGCGGCAAGACCGCTGCAACGGCAAAAAAGGCGGGAACCACAACCGCGGCGAAGCCAAAGGCCAAGGCACCGGCTGCCAGAAAGCAAAAGACCCGAGCCACAGATGAAGAAGGTGCCGGAGATTCCGGGAAGAACGTCGCTGGTGCGAGCCCTGCGAAGAGGACAACTCGTCGCATGAAGGCGATTGAAGAAGCTGATGCGCTGGCAAAACTCCCTGCGAAGGCATCTAATAGGAAACGCAAGAACGTGGAGGATACGGACGAAGCTATTCCAGAGGCGCAGACCACTAAGGAAGAGGAGGAAGAAGACGAAGCAAAGGTGACTAGCAAAAAACCCCGTGGCAGAGCAAAAAAGATGGAAATTGATGATGCACGTAAGTTTTGATATTTCCATCTCGTCAGATTTGCCGGAATGTCTTTGTCGGACACAGATATATTGGCAGAAAGAAAGAATCGAAGAATTTTTATTTCAGAAAAGTTCTAATAAATTTTTAATAAATTACAACGATATTTCAATTAAATTTCTCAAAGAATCTGTGGCTTTTACAGGATATTCAGGCAGTTCTTGTATAATTTAGATCTGTACAAAATAATAAAAAATTTACAAAATGTATACTAATCGATGCATTGTAGTTTTTATTGATGTTCATTGAATCAAAGGCTCTGTACTATTTTGAATAATATTGTTACGTATGCAATTTTCTGTTGTTTGTAGCTGTGACGACGTCCAGGGGAAGAGCCAAGAAAAATGCAAAAGAAGTTGCTAAACCATCATCAGAGGAGACAGAAATCAAAAAACAAAATGGCAAGGAACAAAATGCAGCAATACAAGAAGACAATTCAAAAGCAAAAAATGTGAAAATTACAAAGAAAGGAAATGCAAAAAAAGCTGCTCTTAAGGGAAAACTTAATGCTGCGGCAGGAAAGGCCGATGAAACTCAGGAAGAAGAGGCAGCGACACCTGAAGTAGATGTTAAAGAAAATGGAGAGACACACGTGGTAGAGCTTAAACAGAAAAAGAGAAATGCGGGGAAAGCGAATGCAGCGATGAATGGAAAAGTTGAAGCAAAGGGAAAACAGAAGAAAGGACAAGCTGTTGCGTCTGTTGATGAGGAAGAAGCAACAAAGGATGTAACTACAAAGGATGAAGCAGCAGAGAATGAAATTATTGAAATGAATGTGGCACCAGAAATAGATGAGAGTGACATAAAAGAAGTTTCCTTGATCAAATCAAATGATGATACCATTTTATTGGACGAAAAAGAAAAAGCCGAGATTAATGAGAGTAAAGCAGACTCAACGAAAAATGACTCCGAAACATCAATTAAAGAAACGGAAAGGTCAGGAACTTTCCTATGCTTTTAAACAAATACAGGACTGTTAAAGGATAGAATTGCAAGCCAGAGATTGGATGAAAGTATCAACAATATTTTATATTTGTCTAATGGACGCCCATGAAAGACCGCGCTTACACGGGAAGGAAGGGGGGGGGGGGATAATCTGATGTTTTAATATATTTATCGAAATACTTGCAGCGCGTAAACGGTTGGGTCTTAAGTGACCCCTGATCCATCGCTGTAGTCATAACCTAGTGTGACTTTAGTATCGGAGCAGGGACCTTAATGATATTCCAAGAAGGATATTTATTTTTTTTGTGAGAAAAGAAGCAAAGGATATACACTGTACACGAAAGTTTCACACCAGCGTCTGTATTATTGTATAAGGTTTGTATGTAATAGGCGTGATGAAGATGTTACCGGAAAATGTTTCGAGCAAAACATATTTTTTTAAAGATGTCTTTTATCGAGAATGTTTAATATTGAATTTTCAACTATGTATCGATAACATGTAGTGCCATAAGAAAGTTTGATAGGATTTATGCGATATTCTTGATTCCTACCTGGGCAGCATCTGCTAAAATTTACAAGAGATAAGATTTATTATGTATAAATAATAAATATTTATATGTATAATAATAATACTAATTATAATTAATAGTAATATATTAATATTATTATATTATAATAAATATTGTTATCGAACAAAAATTCGAGTATCTTGGATAAAAAAACACAGGCAGTAAAGAGGTAAACATCTTTCTACTGCTGCCCATGTAGGAGTTAAGTACGTTACATATTTTTCTAAAAGGATAACGATACTTATAACGCGCACACATACATATACACATGTACACATTGTTCCCGTTTCTCTCTAGTCCCGTAGTTTTACTTCTAACATTTATTCTTATTAGTAACGGTGCAGTTAATCACAATCTCTTTTAACAAGACAACTTTGAGTTTGCAACTTCGGACTTTAAATGAAACAAAGAAACTTCTTGATGTAAAATTTTGTATATTTTTTTTTTTATTACTGTTAGACTCTACGATTATACTTGAACTGTCATTGGGCGCGTTCAAGTCAACAAAGCAGTCTGCTGCGTAGTTGACTAACAGCAGCTCGTACATCACTGAAGCACATGTAATATAAACTGTAATTTTTATTGCAACTAAATGACATACTAAGAAGTAATAGTATGTTTCTATTAATATACGGATTTTCATCCTCTCGATAATACTACATTTTGCAGTTAGCTATCTGCTCTGTCAGGCTTAAACGCGCCCATTGTTAACACACTAATCAGAATGTTTGTACTTTTTAAAAAAAGGATTGTACATAATTCCGAATAAATTCTGACCTTTCGAATTTTGTACGATTAAATATTACATTATACAAGCGTTCTGTTAAATAATAACCATGTATGTATAATGCATTTACTTTCAATCAACAAGACACTTAATAATGTGCGTGTATTTGTGTTTCTGTAGTGTTAATATTCCTTACATTATATTACTATCCTCCACCATAAATATGTTTTCTCTTGTGTTAGAATAAATTGATTTTGTGTTTGTATATGTTCTTCTTTTTGACAAACCCGTGAGATTTGTAATAAAAATTGTACCATCTAAATGTTTAAATCTTCGTATTTTCCCGCCTCCGCCTCGTGACTTCCGTTGTTCCATTGGCAACGCGAATCGGTGTAAAGCCCGTATCAGACTACCGACTGCAAAGGCCGACTGACTGACTCGAAAAATAGACTCCAATCTAAACGCGAGTTGGGCGATTCAGTCAGTCGGCACCTCATTTTGATTGGTCTGCTAGAGTCGGCAGTCGTAGTTGGCAGTCGGGTCGGCCTTTGCAGTCGGTAGTCTGATACGGGCTTAATGCTAAGACTCCATATATGCGGTTGAGCTCCGGCAAGTGCTGCGGTGACCAATCAGAAGCCATGCGCAGGTCGGGTTCCGGCAAGCGCCTGGCTCCTGATTGATCACCGCAGCATTTGCCGGAGATCAACCGCATATATGGAGTCTTAGCATTAGCATAATGGCTCCTGCACACAGGACGCGGCAGCGCTTGCCGCGCGGCGGAAGTTGGTGCCACAGCCAACCAAATCTTTTGCCGCGCGGAAAAATTTGAACTCGATCCAACTTTGATTGGCTAATGGCTCTGGCACACAGGACGCGGAAACGCTTGCCGCGCGGCAAGGTGCGACGCGGTAGCCAATCAGCGTGTCGTTTTTCCGTAAGAACTAGAAGTTTATTGGCTACCGCGTTGCTTCTTGCCGCGCGGCAAGCGTTGCCGCGTCCTGTGTGCAGGAGCCATAAGGTGTAATGCCAAGAACACCAGTCTTGCACTAGAGCACTAGTTCCACTTCCATTGGTTCTATTTCACGGACAGCTCGCGAAGACGTCGAAGGTGTGATAAAGCGTGGTACCCGCGATCGCAAATATAAGGAAACGAGAATAATTCGCGAGGATGGCGGCGATCAGTCTGTTGAATCCGAAGGCCGAGTTCGCCCGTGCGGCGCAGGCTTTGGCGGTGAACATCTCCGCCGCGAAGGGGATTCAAGATGTGATGAAGACCAACTTGGGACCCAAGGGAACCATGAAGATGTATGTATCCGCGTGTTCACGTGCCTTGATGATCGTACCGCTTCGTCGAGGCCGAGACTCGCGCTGATTCCCCACGTGTATCTCGAAATTCTTTGACTCCGAATCCGAAGTCTCTTCTCCAAATGCATTGCGAGGACGTTCAGTCGTGAGAAACGCGGGCGTGAAGCGACGCGGTATTGCGACGTCACGTTATTCTCCTTATTAGGAAATGACATACGAATTGCCGGCGAGAAAAGGCATTGACATTGCCTTCTTTTCTTATGCGGCATATAAACCATTTTGTTTCTTTGATTGATATACTCAGTGTGATTTCTGCATAAATGATTGACATAACTTAAGATCTGGTTTACAATAGGTTTATAATAAGTAGCATGCTAATTTTGAATGATTGAATTGCTAGGCTGGTTTCTGGAGCTGGAGATATAAAGATCACCAAGGACGGAAATGTGCTGCTTCATGAAATGCAAATCCAACATCCTACAGCGTCCCTGATAGCAAGAGCGTCCACCGCTCAGGACGATATGACTGGTGACGGCACAACCAGCACTGTGCTGGTCATCGGCGAACTCCTGAAGCAAGCTGATTTGTATATAACGGAAGGGCTGCATCCCAGAGTGCTCGCGGACGGTTTTGACTTGTCTCGCGCTAAAGCATTGGAAATCTTAGACTCGATGAAAATCCTAATCGAACCTGTCAAAGAGAACCTATTGGACATTGCAAGGACCTCACTCAGAACGAAGCTTCACCATACCATGGCCGACAAATTAACCGAGATCTGTGTGGACGCTGTGCTGGCTATCAGGCAGCAGGGCAAAGAAATCGACTTGCACATGATCGAATTGATGGAAATGCAGCACAGAACGGCGGACGATACCACTCTGATTCGTGGTATAGTCACTGACCATGGGGCCAGACATCCAGATATGCCGAAAAGGTTAGAGAACGCATATATTCTGACCTGTAATGTCAGTCTGGAATATGAGAAAAGCGAGGTATGTGGTCGTACTAGATGACATAAAAAGTTTAAGTAATATGATGCAATCAATAATATTAAAGACGTATATTTCCATGAATTTCGATTTCATAGGTGAACAGTGGATTCTTCTACAAATCGGCAGAGGAGCGCGAAAAGTTAGTGGCCGCCGAACGCGTGTTCATCGATAATCGCGTGAAAAAGATCATCGAGTTGAAGAAGAAGTTATGCGACGGAACAGATAAATCGTTCGTCGTGATAAATCAGAAAGGGATCGATCCGTCGTCTCTTGATATGCTCGCGAAGGAGAACATTATCGCTTTGCGCAGAGCCAAGCGCAGAAACATGGAGCGTTTGGCGCTCGCGTGTGGTGGCGTAGCCATGAATTCTGTGGATGATCTGAAAGAGGAGCATCTGGGATGGGCTGGCCTTGTGTATGAACACGTTCTGGTAAATTTCTGTACTTCCATTAACAAAATGAGAATTGTCACACAATACTGACTAGAAAACGCAACATTTACAACTTTTAATTTACTTTCAGGGAGAAACTAAATATACCTTTATAGAGGAGTGCAAAAAGCCAAATTCTGTAACTATATTATTGAAGGTGACGCAAATGATTATTTATGCTAACGTACGCGCGCAATACAAATATTCTTACTAATATATTGATATTCCAGGGACCTAATAAGTTTACATTGGAGCAACTCAAAGATGCTGTACGTGACGGGCTTAGGGCAATAAAGAATGCTATCGACGATCGTGCGGTCGTTCCCGGAGCCGGAGCTTTTGAGGTTGCGGTTAGTCAAGGTCTCCAACGATACAAAGAGCAAGTAAAAGGAAAACAACGTTTGGGAGTACAGGCCTATGCCGAGGCTTTACTTATCATTCCGAAGACTCTCGGTAAGTATAATACTTCTCAATCTCTAATTTTACTAATACTTTCAACATTATCGTGATTAATCTTTTTTTTTTTTATTCTTTCGATTTTAGCTGTTAATAGTGGATTTGATTCGCAAGATACAATCGTTAAATTATTTGAGGAAAATGCCGCTTTAGGAGAACCAGTAGGTTTGGATTTATCTACAGGGGAAGCTATAAAACCCGCGGATGCTGGCGTTTATGACAATTACAACGTAAAGAAACAAATTATCAATTCTTGGTAAGATATCGTTGTTGAAACATGCTGTTAAATATTTGATAATTTAGTATTTACTGTAATAACTTACATGGTTAATTTTTTAACTTTTAGCACGATAATCGCCAGTAATCTCCTTCTGGTCGACGAAATAATGAGAGCAGGATTATCTTCACTAAAGGGTTAAATTACTATGCAACTCTTATGAATTAAAAGTTTAAGGACCACTAATAATTTTTCTTACGAAATCAAATTATTATCACTCATTTTGCGTTATATCTGTTAACCCAACATGTCTCTTAATCATATTGCTTGCTTTTAACATAAATATTTAATAGCACAATAATGAATTTTCACATTGAACTTAATAAAATAATGTTTTCGTAAAAAGTATGTTATTTACTTACAAAATTTCATATGTCGCGAAATCAAAGCTGAAGAATGTACAAAATATCTTAGAAAGTATGAAGAGTCAGATGTATAAATAATTTGAATGTCACACGTCATATTTTCAAGAAGGAAAAAAAATACTAATGCAAAAAGATACTGATTATGTAAAATAGATCATAATATACTGGTTTCCTTGCTTTTTATACTGAAATGTAGTAACTTTAAAATGTGCTTAAAATGAAGTAATTTCTCATGTACTGGTCGATTTATAAAAATTAAAAATATTTATTTACGGTATGGTACATATATATATTTACAAGGTTCTAAAAACTACTACGTTACAATAGTAGGACGTTTGTCAGTCTTGTATTTTCACAGAAAAAAAATCTTACTATTTTCTATTATATTAAAATTAGTAATTTTTATTTATAAAAAAAACTGGTAAATTGGGGATTACAATGTAATGTAACAAATTACATTGTAATGATCTGTATTATTTCTATACAGCCGAATGTAGTGCGATTTCATAACTGAAATAATACGTAATATGACCTCGAACACGATGTTCAACTGTATCTCTCATAAAATAAAAAGCGTAATAGAATATTTAAATAAAATATTTACATAATACTTAAATTTTTTGTTTATATATATATTAACTGTTATTCCGAATAAACGTGAATATTGTGATAGATTTATGCAAATCGGCTAACTTAATGTGGATTTTATGAAAGATATTAAAAATAGTTTTATTTAACTATTCGGCAATTCACGATGTATATCTGTGATGCAATCGTAAGTTTAACAATAATTCAAGATTTCAACAGATAACTCTTTCATATATAAAAGTATTAACATCAAACATATACTCGAGTTAATACATTTTAAAATTAAAATACGACTTTTTATTGTACTAATCGTTTCGACCTTCTTTCTTAATGTACAGCTGTTTAACCATATCTCTACTTTTAATATATACACGTTACATTTTGTGAATATAAAATATCAGGAGCAAAAAATACAAGTGATATTAAAATTATGATTTTTTGATTCTAACTAAAAGAGGCTTGTATTTTTTTTATCGTTGCAAATCAGTTTTATCGCGTACAGAAATTATAACTGGAGTTTTTGTTACAACTCCACTTACATGCAACTTTTTACAGCGATACGCAACTAATCATCTTGAACGGAAAAATCTTGAATCTCGATATGACGCGAAAATGATATCTACCTATATCATACAAAGAATAATTTATTGTGATATTAATCCAAGTTTGACAGGCTTGCGGCGTATTTAGGATCTTTTTTGATATCTTTCAATAGTACTTTCGGCTTGATATTAATCAGTGTTGCGAGAGTGAGACAGGTTACCCTCATACTGTGGCCCCCGACCACCATATACGTGTTCAACTTCTCCAGATTAACCGGGCTGCTCGGCATTCCGTAATGCGAGAGCGGTTCGCGTTGTATTACCTCTTCCTCTTCGAATCCCGTGTCTGTGCTTTGCGCCGCTGGTGGACGCAGCGTAAAAAAGGTCGGAGGATACCTCGGATTCGTAGACTTGCGCGCGACAGCTTTGAATACACGTGGGCCCGGTCTCGTGAACGGAACGACCGATTTGGTGGTGGATTTCCTCGCAACGGCCTGATAATCATCGCCGTGATCTCCTTTCGATGTCGATGCGCCCAAAATACGGCTCTGATCATCCTTGTTTTTCGTGTCATCAAATTCGGTATGCCTAACATGTTTCGTGATCAAGTTTTCCATGACCGACTCGAAGTTTTGGGTATTCTTTGAGTTGGTCGCGGGACCTGCGTACTTCTCGGCACTGGATGCGGACAATCGTACCGACGGTCTGAAATATAGATTTCACATGTTGATTAGTTGTCTTCTAAATGAAAGCAACAGTATACATATATGTATATATGAGCAAGCACTTACCCTTGTGACTGATTCTGCTCTCTTTGTTGTTGCTGCTTCTCCTGCCACTTCTGTGGTAGGTGCGAATGGAACATGTTATGATGGCTTATCCTATCGTTGTTGGTCTCGCAAAATTCCTGGCACCATTGGCAAAACCATCCAAGCTGTTGAGTGACAGGCAACAGGTTCTCCGTCTGCTTCGCTTGGTCATGCTCGCTTATCTTCTCGTCCTTTTTCGCGAAATTTTTAGACGAAAATCTCGGCACAGTTATCTCCTTATATCTAAACGGAAACTTTTTAGCTTCCGAACCCTTTGATTCCTTGTGCATAAGATTCCAGTGCTGTCTGATGGATGACAGCGAGATGCTGCGAAGATTACAATAGAAGCAACCGTAAATTATGGTCGACGCCTCGCGTTCCTCCTCCGTGTTCTTCGACGTGTCGACATCCCGTTTTTGAGGCGTCGATGGCTTGCTTTTCGTCTCGCCAGAGGAGGAGTCGGCTGCCGACGTCAGTGGCTTGAATTTCATCGGCACTGAGGGATGATTTATTTTCGAATGCTCCACCAATTCTGCCTTGTATATACAGCTGTAGGTGCAATACAAGCACTTAAGATTGTGTAATTTGTGAGCGGAGTGTGTTCTCATATGACTCTTCAGACCAGTATAATTTACGGCTGTGAAGCTGCACAACTGGCACTTTTCTAAACGATTGCTAGTAGAAGCGGTTGCAGGAACGGCAGTAGCAGAGGCGGTGGTGATGGTAGCGGTGGCGGCAGCGACCAAGTTGGCCACGTTGTTGCTAATATTGTTATCTGTATTCAATTTTCGCTTTTTCTTTACTGGACAGAGACCGTATTCCTTTTCCCAAAACTCACTGCTCAACTTCACGCTTCCCCACGCATCTGGATTGTGTATAATCTTTTCCGGATCGTTCGGGTGCTTCGAGCGAATATGCTGGCGCAGCATCGTCTCAGAGTTGTAGCTGCGGTCGCAATAAGCGCACATGAAATCGAACCGTTTTAAATGCGAAAACAGAACGTGCATCTTGAATCCGCGCTGGCTGTGGAACTCCATCTGACAGTGCTTACAGACAATCGCCTTCTCCAGATCGTCATCAGTCTTCTCGCGAACTGCGCGTAAAATCATAAAAAATCATACGATGCTTTCCATCTTATGGACGGTTTAAACAAGACTGTGATCTGAACGTAATCTCTATACTTACGTTTATCATTTTCGGATTTATCTTCGTTGCTTCTGTCCTCAAGCATCTCGTCCTCCTTCATGTCGATCACGAGATCCTCGTTGTCTCGGCTGTCGCCGTCATCGGTGTCTATGTTGCTTTTATTAGAGTCTTCCAGAATGTCATTTTGCAGGTTGGATATCGTAGGTGCAAGATTTACGGTCTTCTTGTCGGCTAGGATTTTTACAGAACTAACATCTGGGCTAACAGGTATTTTTCCACTTCTGTTCATGTTATGAGACGAAGCCTTGATCATATCCGTTTGTTTCGTCAATAAAGTCATCACCTGGAAATTACACGCGCGCGTTTACTTATAATAAAAATAAATCAAAATTTACTAACATTAATAAAATAGAAGAGAATAGTAAATTTTGATTTATTCTTATTATAAGTAAACGTTATAACTGAATAAATATTAATTTATTCTGTTATAGCGTTTACTAAATTAATATTTATTCTGTTTCATTTTATTAATGTTAATTAATAAATAGTAAAAAAAAAGATAAAGGATAAGGAGTTTTAATAAATATGTACCCAATACTCAATTGTATTATCCGGTGAAAGTGGCTCGGACGTTGGACGTTCCACATTATGACGTTTCAAATAATGCTGCTGCAATGCTTTACGATTTATCGATAAATATCCGCAAATCTTACAATGCCATCTAAACAGATATATAATCTCTCTTAATAATAGTATTTGCAAAAAGCGTTTAATTCCTGAAAGTGCTTACATCCTAGTAAACCGTTAACAAATTAAAAAAAATTAGCAGATTTAAATAAAAATTGCAGTATATTTATATCCAACTGCGTCCGCTTTATGTTTGCGTTCTGCTAGCTAAAGTTGCAAACATATAACGCGACAGGATATCCAGAACACAATCTAAAGATAGATTGGCGACAGATTCTGTTTGATTTCAGATTGCGTTGCAGATTCTTATGACACGTGGGCGTGTAAGTTTTAATATAATGTATCACTTACCTCATATAATTCAACTCCCTATAAAGATGATCTCTCATATCGTGCTTGTATTTCGTCTTAAATTGATTACACAGCGTACAGACATACATATTGCCGTCCGGTTTGCCATAAGGTCCAAACCTTCCTATGTCGTTAATATCACTCAGTTCATCCGCATCTGTTTTCGAGTCTTTAGTCGATTTGCCGGTGTCATTACGCGAATCGCCTTCCGTCTCTCCGGATAATTTGTCGCACGAGAGCGAACGTTTCGATTTCTCCTTAGATTGCTTATTATTTTCGTCGAGAGACGTCGATTTCCCGGTTGATTTTATTTTAGCCGGCTTTGTCACGATTTCTGCGTCGCTCTTACGTTTGCCTAGAGATACCTTTGAAGCTGCGGACGACGTTTCGCTCGTCGCGGGCGTTTCAATCTCCTCCTCCAAAAGAATCCCGCGGATATGTCGAACTCGCGGCATGTTTCTCGACCAAAGTGGCGTCGTATCAAAGGGCTCGTCTTGCCCGCTTTGCTCCACGGCTTCCGTGTTCCGTTTGTTGACACCTTTTATCCTCTGGTATATCATGGTATAATCTGCATTGGAATCATATGCGTGCTTGTTATTTATATGCTGCTCGAGAAGTATCTTTCCGCTCGTTTTGAATGAGCACAGGGTGCACTTGTATTGAGAGCTCTCGCCGTGAACTTTGTCAGCATGAGTGGCTACATCGGCTTTGTAAACACACTTAAAATCACAAAGATTACATTTCCAATGATTGCCGTCTGGATCGGGTATCTCCTCCTCGGTCTCTTCCTGGACCGGTTGCTGAATGTTCTCCGTGTTTTCGATTTCCCTTACGACTTTCACGAAAGGTCTCTTCTCCGGATGCTTGTCTGCAAGATGCCGCTCCACAACGCGCCTGGATGTCATTTCAATACTATCAGAGAGCATAGAAAGTGCACTCGCGCCAACAAGAAAATCTTAAAACATCTGACAAGTAACATATATTCTTCTTTCTCGTGCAATAATTCTTTTTACCAAAATAGTAATCTTGTTTATCTTGATTACTGACATTAATGATCATTATTAAATAGTAATCAAGCCTACTAGTCGTACTTGTCACATGTTTTAAAATTGTATTAAGTGTATGTATAAAATTAGAATTTTTATAAAACTTTATCAAAAAAAAATACAAAAACAGCATAATCACATGTACAATTGAAATTATCGCACAAATATATACAAACCTATGATAATGATGATGATTGCAATGAGAGCATTTGTAAAGTCTTGTATCGTGCATTTTCAAATGAATGCTTATTTTGTCGATCGCTATATTTTGATTTTCTTGACCTGGCTGCAATGGAGGACAATGTGGACAACGGAAATATGGCTCTTCTGAATGTAGGGTCTTCAAGTGGGCCCTCAACATCGCCTCATCCACCGTTAAGTAATTACATTCGGCTACACCACATACATATCTACAGTACAGAAAAGATATAATTGTTGAAACAGTATCTTTCATCGGTTGCAATTTCAAATAATATATCATGCATGCAATATATAATAAAATAATATACCTCTTGTGTTCCGGTACAAACTTCGGTATACTATCATCCTCCTCGCTTTCCTTAATAGATTCTCTCGGTTTCGCGCCCATACGACCATTTTGGTGCGAGCTGCTCGCCAGATTCACCATCTTATCGAACATTTTCTCCTTTTTATCTAAACAGGGAACAGGATTGACCGGACCGCTCTCGGGTACAGTCTCGTCTTTCGCGTGTAATTGCAAATGCCGGATAATGTTTGTCCGAACTTTAGTTGTATAAGGACATACGGCGCACTGGACTTCCCGATTGTAAATCGCCTGACGCGGTAATTGCTCTATATCATCGGGACTGAACGATAATTTTTCGTTATCCGCAGTCTTGTCATTTTCCTGTTCCACTCCAGACCTATTACCTCTACGCTTCTTAGTTTTTCGTTCGGCAGATCCGAAAGGCTATATAAATTACATATATAAGAATTACATAACACTCTCCTTAAAAAGGAAGATATAATGTAAACTTATTATATTAAATAATAATAAGAGAAACTTACAATGGCTTGCACGATAAAAAGACCATCCACCGATGGGTTTGTTGGGTCGGCAGGCACAAACTTCGTGTTAAGGAATTTGTGTTTTGACTTCATGTGAGCCGTAGCTTGATACGGAACCGGATATCTCAATTTACACATCGAACATCCAAAACGCTTCAATCCGTGAGTTTTTATATGTTCTCCTAGCAAGCCAATTTTGACAAATCGTTTTTTACAATGCGGGCAAAATAAGTTTTTTATGGGCTCTCCGAGATTGCACATCTTGATGTGCGCTCTCAACGAGCCTAGATGTGACGCCGTGAAACTGCACTCCAGATAACCGCATTTATATAACTCATGTCCGGTACGACCGGTGTCTTTGATGTCATCCAAAGTCAAAGGTTTGTCTGGTTGAGCAGTCGCATTAGCCGACGCCTCTTCGGGCTTACATTTCATCTCGGTAGTGTCGCTAGGTGCAACCTGCTCTTTATTTTCAGCCTTTGCCTCGAGAAACGCCGGCTCCGTTTTCTTCACATCCTCGGCGTTTCTCTGCGCGGCAACTTTCTCTTCGCTCTCCAAGATTTCGACGTCACTGTCTTCAGTTTTATCCGCGGATTTAGAGAGCATGTTGCCGGAATTAGGTGTGAAATTTTTCAGAAGTTCCGCATTATCGAGAAGATTGGTATTTACAAACTCGTCGCTGCAATTGAATTCACCTGAAAATTCTAGCGGGTCAACCGCGCTGGAGTCGTTCATGGACGATGACAGGTCCATGTCCGGTTCCTGAAAAATTTGACTTGTGGTACGGTCACTTAATTTTCCCGTCTTCAATTGTAGAAACAACTCATTTTGCACAGGCTGTTTTTCAGCGATGTTGTTACTCGTTTTTTCATTGGTATTGGCAAGAGGCACATCTGCAGATTGTTTTGTTGAGATATTAGAAACATTGGCCTTAACTTCTGCGTCCTTTAGATCATTACTGACTGTCCCGACGAATTTGTCCTCTTTCAAATTGTTTGGCGGGTCAGACCGAGCTTCAGTTGAAGTAATTTCAACATTTAACGAAGCTGTAGAAATTTGATCGTTTGTTGCGTCTTTCTTAGTTGTATTCTTTTTAGAATTGTCGGAATTTAAATCAATGCTTCCTTCATTTATTTTATGTTCGATAGTTCGCAAAAGAAGATGACGTATAAATCCTTCGTTGTGTGTTGGCTAAAATTACACGCGATTGCATGATATATTAAACAAATCATTACAATTTATTGAAATAGTTATCACTTATCAACAGTTATGTAACGTGTCTAAAACCTTGAAAATTGTTCAAAATATACAAGTTGGACAATATGAATATTTAGATAAACATCCTAACGACTGATGTATTCTAATGAGAGATTCCCAGTAATAAATAAACACATTCAAGATTGAAATTGTTTTGATACAGTAACAATGTCATGCAATGCACAATTTATTTTAATTAAATAATTATTTCTATCAATCATACCTTTCGAGAAAACGAACGCTCCAGAACCTGAGGTAGTCGATTGCAATGGTAAGCGCTCAAATGTTGATGCATGTCGCTCAGACTCTCGGCACCATGTAAACAATATAAGCATTGATACTTGCAAAATCCGTGCAATTTATAATGCTGTAAAGTATAAAGTATTATAGTAAAACGAACAATATTTATAATTACTTTCTTTTTCCTAATAGTCTATATACTGTGTATAGATAGGTACAGAATACGTACAGATATAAGAGATTCTGCCGTCTGATGTGTAGTGTTGCACAAATGACATTTGTACATAAGCTGAAAAGATGGATGTTTTGTCTTTAAGTGTGTGGTAAATGCTTCACGTGTATAAAAGATTTTGTCGCAATCTGAAAGCAATCAATGCTACAAATTAGAATTATAATTGAGCAATATACAATATGTTAACACATTACATTAGCACATTTATAACACGTTATATTATAATCAAAACTATTACAATTACACACCATGTTTGCATATATAAGGTTTTATGTAATCGTTGCCATTAACGTCTTCTTGTTTCTCGACTGACTTTCGCGGCCTGCCTAATAAATAATAAAACATGGCGCCGGGATGCCAAGTCGTCTGAAAAATTTAATTGATTAACCAAATATTATATATTCTTTCTCTTTTAATGACATAGTTTCAGTAACTATAAAAATTATTACCTGATGTTGCTGTACGTAGGACGGTACAACGGCTCGATAAAAGCAGTAACCGCACTGGTACCGACAATGACAGTGTTTCTCCCACAAGTGACTTTTCATGCTATTCCAGTCACTTGGAGTTTCGTAGCAATAGGCGCACTTCTTATAATCGTTCGCCTCCGTGCTGTTCTGTTTACTGGCCTCCTCGAAATGCTGAAGATAGTGCTGGGAGTACTGCGAGAGGATGTCGGTAGTGTAAGAGCAATTGCGGCTCATGCACTTGTAGAAGTCAGCCAGCTTTGACTCCGTCAGCATCGCCGTATACGCCTCCACAGACTTTAACTTGATCCCAAAGGACGAGAGTGACGTGTCCTTAGAGTTGGCTGACGAAGGCGAACGTATCACTTTGTTGATTTTCCTTGGCCTGCAATTCAAGATCGATGGGCTTGCCGATGGACTTGCCGATGCGCTTGTCGATGGGCTTGTCGATAGGCTTGTCGATGAGATGATCACCGGCAACCTCAGAGCTACGGTTAAAGAATTCGATGTTAAAAGTATACCGGTGGATTTCGCTGGAACGGATGTTGGCACATTCTTGATCAGGCATACCTTGCACGTTCGTATTTGTTAGCGGCTGTAATAAGACATTCTTTTTCAATATTAAAGGTTGACTAGATCCAGGTTTCCTCAGGATAGATATCTCTCTGCTCTTCGTAGGCGAGATCTCCATCGCTTTCTTAATGTCATTTACCTGAAAATAGCGTAATAGTAAAACAAAAAATGTAATAATAATAACAGACTAACAAGGAAATTCACGGAGGTGTCCCCCTCCAATTTTGATAAACTTTTAATATGTTGTTGTCTAGACAAAAATAAAAGACACGTATTTCTTTATACGTGCCCATATACATGAAAAATTCATTCGAAAAAAATCGGTTTTTCTCTTTCGGACCGAATATCTCCGAAACTATAAGAGATAGAAAAATTTTCCAAAATGGAAATTAAATGGCTTGAAAATAACAAAAAATTTCTTATAGTGTGTACAGAGGCATTTGTAATTATTTCTCAAAAATGATTTATCGTAACATAACATCATCATATATGGTTGAATTCGTAAAAAAATAACCTTTTATTTGGTGATAAAACAATTTAAAAATTTCGAAAAAAATGTATTGGTAGCGGGAGTATGTTTAAAAATAAAAAAAATAAAAAAATTATTTTGTCATTATTTCAAAGTACTTTTGAAGCCATTTAATTTCCATTTTAGAAAGTTTTTCTATCTCTTATAGTTTCGGAGATATTCGGCCCAAAAGAGAAAAACCGATTTTTTCGAAGGGGTGTTTCATCCCCTAAACATGTGTATGGGCACGTATAAAAAAATACGTGTCTCTTATTTTTGTCTAGACAACATATTAAAAGCTCCTCAAAATCGGAGGGGGACACCTCCGTGGGTTTCCTTGTAAGTTAGATGCCGGTAATAAAAAAATAATTGTGATACATACAATAAGGCTTTCATTGTGATCGGGTTTTGCGAGGCTAACCACGTTTTCGATCTTCAAAAACGAGCATTCTTCCTCTGCGTCCGTTTGCAGTGTGTCTATCGCGCTATCCGATTGAGCTGCATCTACGAATTTTATTAATTAATATAGGTACGTGCATATATATGCTCTGTTGAATACGTTAATCAGTAAATCTCTTGCGTTTCCTTATTAACGTATTCAACAACTTGAAACAATCGCAACAATTTACAGCAATCGCTTTCGATCACCAACCTGTATTAAACTCTTGCGAATCTTCTTGATTATCCGGTATAGATAGCATGTCGCCGCTTAGTCGTCTGAGCCTAATAAAATTCTTGGGCTGACTGGCGTTCTTGCACGCCGGTGTCAACGTTTCCTTTCTTAAATACTTGACGTTTTGTTGTTTCGTTGGCGAACGCTTGACACTAGCAATCGGCACGACGTTCGGTGGTTTCGGGATCGACGAAAATTCAGGCTCGCTCTTGATCTCCGTTTTAATATCCGTTTTAATATCGAGCATCGGCTCGATCACCGGCTCCAACGGTTTGACGTTCTGAAGCTGCGCGGCCAGCCTCTGTATCGTTGTCAGCATCGGGTCCCGCGACAAAGACGCGTTTATGTTCGAGGTCTCCTTCAGGATCATATTGACGTCGGTCTGTTCAGAATCCGATTGTTCGCTGTCGCTGCTTGAGTCCGATTCGAAGACTGGCGCTGAGTGCTCGTTGTCACTGTTCTCGCCGTCGCTTTCATTGTCTTTGCAAGGGTCCATAATCGCGAGAGGGTCCCGGATCTTCACGTCCACCTTGTCAACCCCGTCGTTCGTCATCTCTGATTTATCGGCAGCCAGTTGTTCCTCCGTAAGAGAAGGGCGATCCTCTTGACTGCTCGGCTGACTTAGAGGATCCTCATTGATGATTAGTTCCTCAGTTTTCAGAGGTTCCGCAGACGAACTCTCGAAAGACAACAAAGGATTTTCCCTCGCTTCCGGAATATCCGCCGACGCGTTACATTCAGTGACTGGACTGACGACCGCGTCCGTACGCATCTTGTCCTGCAGCTTGTCTATTATAGACAAGCCCGGTTTAGAGCTCTTTAATAGAATACCGATATTATTAGCGATCTCTTGCATCGTTTTCTGTCGCTCCCGCTGTATCTCCATCTCTTTGTTTTCTAATTCAGGTGGGCAAACAAATACGCTTAGATTGCCGGTGCTCACCGACCCTTCCGGTTCTCCTTGAGACAGTCTCGGGGTTTCCTCGCTTTCTTCCTTGATTTGAATATTCTCCGTTTTTGGTTCGCGCAAAATACATTTACTGATATTCTCATTGTTGCCCTCGGATCCCGCTGGTCTCGCGATATCCGTCAACGGCGTATCCTTACACTCTATAGCCTCGAAGTTAGAAACCTGCGGCTTTGTTTCTACAGCGAAAGGCTCCTCGGCGTTAACGGACACTGACTCTTGTGATTGCTCGTTGTTACTCATAGCCTGCTCAACAGTCACTGCCGACATATTGATCTTCAAGATCTCGGTACCCATCTGGTCTCGGTGCCAGAACGCAACGTGGGCCTCCACGTTCTGTCGCTTTAGCTGCACATAATTACAACTGCGACATAGGTAACCATAGATACCACCCTCCCTCGGTACGACGTCTTCAGACGCAGACTCGTTGAACGTTCTATCCCTGCGACATATCTTGTAATAGTGCGTTCTCATGGACGCCTTGGCCACCGCCTGGTAAGAACAATTGTTGCAGTGGAACCTGTATTCGCCCGTATGCGTCGTACAGTGCTCGTAGAACGCCTCGAGTGCCACGTCCACTGCACCTTCCGTGACAAAACAGCAGAACCTGCAACAGAACTTGCACATCTGACCTGTCCCTGTCACGGATGATGAGGCAGTCGCATCGCGTTCGGTGTCCATGATCGCAGCCTGTGCGTCCGTCGACTTGAGACGCGAGATAAGCACCTCCTTCCCGGGATGACTGACCTTGTAATGATGAACGATGTTCTTGCCCGTAAAGAAGCATAACAAGCATTTATACTTATCCTGACCGAGCCACGCATAGTCTATCAAATGCTTGATATCTATCCTGTGAGAGAGCTCTGTCATCAACTCGTCGTAAATAATCTTTGGCGATTCCTTGAAAAACCTGTTCGTGGTAGAGGCACTTGCCGCGGTAAGATCAGCGCTATTAGAACTTTCTGCCTCTTCTATGTTCATTTTTGTCAATGGTTTACTTTCCTCGATGGAAAGAGGATCATTAGCAAACGCTTCTCTAAGTAATGATATACTCGTGGGCTCTAATAACGTATTAAAATCTTTAAAATCTATATCGAAGCTATCCGTATTTACAAGCGATTTAGTGTCTTCGCATTTCACTATAGAAACTACATTCGCATCGTCGACGGCATAGTTATCCCCAAGAATCTTTTCAGTTTTTTCCACCGCTATAGAATCTACATTCGCATCGTCGACGGCATAGTTGTCAAGAAGCTTTTCAGTTTTCTCCACCGCTGCAGGTTCTTTATCTGGCAATATCGATTGGTAAGTTTCTACGGTGTCCGTCGAGACATTCGTTTCGGTATTCGTCTCTTCGACACTCGTTTGAGCAATTTTAGAGGAAGCTCCCGAAGCAGTCTTTTTCTTTCTCTTTCTAGTAGATACTATACCCATCTTCCAGTTGGATTTCTTTTTCTTTCTTCTCGTCAACTTTTTCGCGCTTGGCTCGATGGCTAACGGATCAGTCGCGTCTAACGCGTCTTCCTCAAAGTCCGCTTCACTACTCTTATCAATCGACGTATTCTTCTCAGTCGTCGGCACCAATCCTATTAGGATGTTGCTCAATAATTCCTCCTTAGTAGTCGTCCTAGCCGCACCACTGCTCGTTCCTACCCCGATAGTCGCGTTACTTGACATGGAAATGTCTGATATGCTATCCTCATCCGTAAATGACATCTCGTCTTCGGTTTTGTCGTCGGTGAGCGCAAATGACCTCTTCGATTTCCGTTTAACAGCGTTCTTGACGTCTTTCCGCCTCGAACATATCACCGTGTCCACCGAGTCCTGATCAGACTGCTTGTCCGGTCGAAGAGAGATGTCCACCGCTGCGGCTAACTCGGACACATCTATGCCGAAACTCTCATCGGACGAGCTGTCAAACATTATTTTAGACGAATCTATCTTCGTAATATCCGTCTTCTCCACAAGCACTCGCGGTTCCCTAACAATGTCTTTACGTAGAACGCGTTTAGACCTGCGAAGTGTGTCATTGCTTTCTTCACTGCGATCCACTTCTTGATTCGGTGTGCTATTGCCAGCGTTGCTCAGCAACTTCTCTGTTCGCAGAGCCAATGGTTGGTCCTCTTCACTGTCGGAACTCTGAACCAATTTCTTCAAGCGTGAACTGCGAGTCCGTCTGGTGTCATTCTTGCTCTTAGCTTTCAATTTGCTCGACTCTTCGACATTGCGAGATCTTAAACTCTTCCTCGTTTCGGTATTCGACTCCGCGATCTTCTTCTCAACAGTATTCAATGGCTCGTCCTTCTTAAAGTTCAGCGATAACGGGCTCGGGCTCGAGGGCGACTGACCTTCCCTCGACAATCGGCACATCCGATAACCTGTTGCCGTTACTACGCCTTCGCTAATAAACATTTCCCTGATATCCTCTTGCAACATCTCCAGAGAATTTCTTCTCTTCGTTTTTACCTTAGGTTTATCATTCGAAACTTCTTGACAATCTGTAATATCGGAAGCGATAGATTGCGTTGTCCGATCCTTATCCCGATCTAAACTTTGTATACTTTCTGTACTGTTCTGATCTAAACATTCCATATTACTTTCTGTGCTAGATTTTAATTTCTCTACGGTGCTTTTATCCTGGTTAGCTTCACTTTGTTTCTTCTCTATATCACTATCTTCTAATCTACTGATTTGCTTTTCGCTTTCTGACTGGACCACAGTATTTTCATTACTATCTTCTAATCGATCATTCTTACGACTCTTCGTCTCCAATTGTACGTCTTTATTCTTATTATTATCTACTTGAACGCGCTCCTCGCCAAGATTCTCCAATGAACCGTCATCTTTCTTCGTGGTAATATTTTTAGTTAGCTCTTTGCTCGAATTCTTACTGGATGCTGTTGCCTCGAGTTTTTCTTCCGAATTTTTAGGATCCATGGAGATTGCAGAATCTTGAGCTGCCGGCTCTTTCTCAACATTCGTGTCAGTGCTGGTAGTTAAGATACTGAGCCTCTCCGCAAGACACTCATCGTCCGAGCTGTCCGACACTATTACTCGCCTCTTTTTCTTTGTCTTTTTCGCCTCGACCGTTTCATCCTTGTCCGAACTGCTCTCAGATTCAGACTCGATGATCTTCTTAAGCTTTTTGAACTTTTTCTCCTTCAACGCCTCTCCGAGCTTCCGTATCAACTTCGCTTGCTCGAATAGCTTCTTGCCCTCACCAGATTCGAACGACTTCCTGATGAGTGCCTCAATATATTCCTGCGTCACCTCTTCCTTGGATTTCGACCCGTCCGCTTCTGACTCGTCCTTCTTATCCTTCTTGTCCTTCTTGCCCTTCTTCGCGACATCACTGGACATGGAATTGTTCGTCACCGAGTCTGCTTCGCCGGTCTCATTTTTGTCAGACTTTTCGCGAGATGATGAAAGAATCTTTCCATCCTTTGCAGTATCACTTTGCTGGACCAAATTCTCCGTTGCACGATTACCGTCGCTACTGCTGCTTACTTCGGCACTCGCAACGTCCTTGCTCTTATTCTTAGAACTCAATTTACTGCTCTTCTTGCTACTACTCTTTGGACGCGATGGTTTCAACAAAACGCTTTCAACTTTCTTCGTTTCGTTAACAACGCGATTTGGTTCCGGCGCTTCCGGTCGCTTGATTTTAGGAATTTTGAACTTCTGCAGACCAGAATTCTGACTGGCCTTCGTGTCAATCACGCCGTAAAGACTCTCTAGCGGTGACTGCATTCTGTCTTTCAGCAACTTGTCCTTTTCAGGTGATTTCTGCGATTTCGGTTTCTCCTTTGTCGTCTTTGTATTCATCGTTGTTACTAGCCGTTTCTTGGGATCCTTCTCCTTGTGAACGGTATCTTTATTGACTTTGGTTGACACGTTCACGTTAATGTGTTTATCTTTGGCAAGGCGCGGATCTCTGACAGAAGCGCCGGTTTCTTTGGCCTGAGTAACACCTGCGTTATGTTCCGTACGAACCCGTGGATCTCGATTTGGAAAACGATTCGGATTCTCTCGATCAGAATGGCCGTCTCGCGACCAATCGGGTCGGCGACCATCACGATTAAAACCAGGCCTCACTTCCGTCCTATTTCTATCATAGTATCCATCTCTCCCCTGACTTCTGTTATTCCTGTTCTGCGTGCCCCAAGGGCAAGGTGTATTGGGTCGCGGATACGAAGTTCCTGTGGAACTCTCCACGACTTGAATTCCACAAGGGATCACATTTTCATAAGTAGTTTCGCCCATTCTATTGGCGGAACCTTCCCATGTTGGTCTTACGTGTGGATATTCGGTCGTCGGTCTGCTGACGGAGAAAGCTGGATCGTAAGATCCTTGACCCATCTGAAAGTGGGGTCTGTATTGTGGCGGAAAACCGGGAGGTATCAAGGGAGATACATCCTCCCGAATGTTTTCCGGTCTCACAACATGACTCATCTCTTGCGGTCGCACTGTGGGATTGATCATCGGTCTGGGACCAGCAGGTAGAGTTGGTGGAAACTGATTTTGCCTAAACTGTGGCTCCATCGGAGGACGTGGGAAGGAATGTTGAGTGGGTTGCAGGGGTGGATTGGTCACTCCACCATAGGGAGAGGATGTCCACGACGCGTTGCCGAATTGATGATCACTAGTCGTAGGAGAGGCCCAATGCATCTGATTGGCGTGCATACTATAATAGTCAGTGTTATCTATCACAAATTCGTTCTCCGGTCCAGATAGATTCACATCCTTTCGTGCATCCAGAACGGGTGGTACGCTCGGACGTCTCTGATACAACGGAACATTTCTCTCATCCGATTTGCTCGTGGAGGTATGAATAACTGGTATCTGAGACGGGATATCGTCAGGAATAGTAATCACCTTATCTTTCGTACTATCATGAGCGTGAGCGTCACGTTGACGCGGATGTCTCTCGTAGTTATCCGCGTAACGTGGCTCTTGGAACCTTGAACCCAGAAAAGACGCTTGCGATGCCGATCGCTGAGAATCGTTCGATTGATGAGGTGGCCCTCTAATTTCGCTTGATTTCACGGGCAAAATGCCTGCTGTATTTGGCAAAATTTTTCTAGTGGTAAGTTTCTCTCTTTCCGACAGCGTGAAATTCTTCGATACTTTATCCGTTTCCTTTTGCTTTGCCGCATTTTTATCGGCTTTATCGTCTTTCTCGCCGTCGCCTTCGTCATTCAACAGTTCTGCCAGATCTTCCATAGACAACGGAGGCTCGTGCAAAGACGGTGGTGAGAATAGAAGCGGTATTGACGGTGGTTTCGGCGGTGGCTTCAACGTGTTATGGCTTTCTCTCGATCTGGGCCTAGGTGACCTAGGCTTCGCAAATAATATCTCGGGATCGGGAGAGTTGAGTCTCACCTCAGGAACATTCACAGGTGATTCCGACCTAGAGGAACTGGCGGCTACCATATCTAAATTCAGCCTATTTTTCTCCAGAATCGAGGATAATCGCCTAGAACCGCCGAGAGAAGGCACCGGAACGGTCGGTATATCTATATCTTGCGGGTCCAACGTATAGTTTCTGCTGTCGCTGACTTTTTGCGGTAAGCTGTTACTGATCAACTTCGCAGCGGTCGCTACATCATGGCTTGTAGCGACCATTGAAGGTTGCTGATTTCCTCTGTCCCTTGAACTATGCCTTTCCGACTCTTCTAACATGTCCCACTCAGTGTACGTGACATCTGTGACGTCCGAATTAGAATCTGTCGGCGACGAGATGGTTATAGTTTTTGCACTATCCGTAAGAGTGATGACCGGTATTGATTTGGAACGTTGTTTTTGTCTTCTTCGATTTTCCAATTCACTGCGCTCCGTGGGGATTATTACAGGCAGAATTTGGCAATCAGGACTAGAAGATCTAACGGTATCCGGACTCTCTGGCGTCTCGTCGATGTCCTTATCCTTCTCCGCGTCTTGTGGTTGCCCCTCTTCCGTGCACCGTTTTGACCTCGTTTTCTCCGACGAACTGAAAATCACAGAAACTCATTTTTTCGCCTAACAATTTTAATATCCATCCACATTTTAAGAATCCTTTCTTAAAATTATTTAATTTTAATACAAGTATATTGCAAATTATCTTCATTTGTTTTACTGTAGTTTTATTGTAATTTCTTAAAAATACCGATATACATAGTACTTACGTCGAAGGTAGCAGCGTGACGCCATCATTTTGTTTAAACGACAATTGTAAACCGGGTGTATTTCCCTGAAACTCATGTCGAATTAGAATAATTAAAATACAAAAAACAAACATGCAGAAGCCTAAAAACATAGTCAAAAAGAAGCAACAAAAAACGTGAAATATTACGAGTAAAGAATCACGGATCAAATAAGAGACTACTATTTTAAAAGCCAAGAGAAAAAGAGAAATGTGTGTTTATATCGTACTACATTTATATATGGTGTTTTTAAAATTGTATTGTGTGAAATAAGTATACAAAGCAAAATCCTGGATTCTTCGTGAAACCAAATTTTTACAGATTGACGAAAATACCACACAACCCCAAAATAAACAGTCGATTTACTTTATAAGATAAAAGATGTAAAAATGTGAAAGCTTTATATCAAATTATTATATATAATTATTATATTATTATTACACTGTATATTATTTCACTGTTTCACATCTTTCATCGGAAGATATATACAAAATTTGCTACTCAGAAACAAATACGGAAATACGATAACAAAACAATTAAATAATCATTTCTTTAAACATGCCTAATACGGCTGTGTGCAAAACGTAATCAATAAATTTTAGATTTAGAATAGATCTTTTTGGACTATAATCCTGGTTTCCAACAAACATATTTCAGCCTTTTTCAAAGGAAAATAAAGTTAGATTCGTTTATAGCACTGTTTAAAGAAACGATCTCTTATAATTCTTTCGAGCAATATATACAGTGACATATGCAAACAATATGTGCAATATAAATAATAATATAGACAAACCAACGAACAGAATATATGACAGAGCGTCCTAATGTTCATTTTCTCAAAAATCAAAGAGCATAGACATATACGTTCAGTCAAATCTTGTTTTAAAATTTTTAGGACACTCTGTAGTTTGACGAGCTTACTCAGCAAACAACAAAAATGTTATTCCGGTTAATGAACCAGGATAAAATTTTCATGTGTACCAAAATAATGTGCTTATCAGTATATCTACCTTTTCTACCCTATTGTATAGTTTCTGCAAAACATCCTCGCACCGTTGCAGCGTCTCGATCTTCAACCTATTTCGCCAATAATATTTACAATTAATAATAATGTTTAACAAGAAATTACTTCTCTTCGAGCACAAAAATGAGAATAATCGTTTCTTATAGCTTTTTGGACGCTGAATACGATATCTTTTTAACTGTAATCGATACAATAAATTCCTTTTATAAGGGCGGAAAGTCCTAACAATATACTTAATTTTGATTGCAATAAAACTTGACACATATCGTAGTTATAATATGCTACAATATACTAAAATAGCCCTTTCGTTCAACTTTAACTGCAATTTCTCAAAATTGTGACGTGATTTAGCAAACGGAATCGTATTCAGCGTCCAAAAAGCTATAAAAAAAACAATTATTCTCGTTATGCTAAAAAAAAAAAAGTATTTTTTGCTAAACAGTGTAATTAAACGGCCGCAGTATCGTATTGTCTAATTTTGTACATTTTCTAATGTATCAGCTTTTTAACAGCGGAATTCATACGCGCAGCTACGTATAATCCGGTATAATCTAATTGTAAGTAATCTCGCACGAATTTCCGTCCAACGTACTTTCGCTTGCTGTTTGACAGAATTCCGTGCAAACTTTGCATTTTCTGCAATTGAATCTGCCGATTATCCTTGTCCTTAACGTTCCTTAACCGCAGCCTCTCGATCATCGCTTCCAGGAACGGAATGTATTTTTGCATCTCCGCAAACTTTTTGTCGTATTCGTCCATCTTGTTCCTTGCTCTTGGTCAACCTGCGTTCAAACAAAGAAATACGCCGCTCTTTTATAACAGCAACTACCGTTATATTTGTCTTTTAATCGATCTGCGTATCCGTTATAAGTGGAGTCTACAATGAGAATTTAAGGCGTAAAATTTAGGTTTTAAGCATTAAGCAGTAAGAAATTGACAAATCACAGTCGAATGTGAGAAGACTATTTGACTGTGATTGGTCAATTTCTTACGGCTTATGGCTTAAAGCTTAAATTTTACGCTTTAACCCTGTAACGCCCACATTTTGATTTCGCTGTCATAACATTCTAAAACTCATATATTTGGCTTATTTAGCTTTTTTTGGTTTATTTTTGCATTTTTGATTTTTTTGGCTTTTTTGGCTTTTTTGCCTTTTTTTGCTTTACAGTGGGATCTACTTTACTACGACAAAAGAACTAACGATCCCTACGAGTAAAAGATTCTTAGTTATTGA
Source organism: Leptothorax acervorum (assembly GCA_035220615.1). NCBI lineage: Eukaryota > Metazoa > Arthropoda > Insecta > Hymenoptera > Formicidae > Leptothorax > Leptothorax acervorum. Next base: position 671,712 of record JASTWQ010000079.1, read on the forward strand.
CAGGACAATTTGGCGCGCCCATAAGCGAGTGTTGCACTAGTGCAACTGTGGGCGTTACAGGGTTAAATTCTCATTGTAGACTTCTCTTTACACGGGATAAATCGGACGCTTGCTTTTCAAAAACTACTTCTATTTCTACTCGCAAGAAATACGCGTTGGAATAGATTTTTAAATATTTCGAATGTACGATATTTGTGCGCAAGGGAAAAAGCCGAGAGCCTATAAAGATCTCTTAAAAGCCGGCGAAAGAAGGAGTCATCATCTTATTTCGATGTTCCACATGCGCGCACCAAAATGGTGGAGATTTTCGAGAGACTGGAGGAAGAGACAAGAAGGATAGGACTGATAATAAATGAAGGCAAAACAAAATATCTCAGAGTCTCTAGGAAGAAACTGCCAAAGAACATCTCGATAGGGAATTATAATTTCGAGGAAGTCAAGAATTTCGTTTACCTGGGAGCAACTCTCAATGAAGGAAATAGGATGCACGATGAAATCGCGCATAGAATTATGAATGCCAACAGAGCTGTCTTCTCGCTCAGCAAGATATTTAAATCAAGACTAATATCTAGGGCATGTAAGCTCAAACTATATAAAACCATTGTCAGGCCCATCTTGTGCTATAATGCTGAGACATGGACGATATCCACCGCAGATGAAGAAAAACTAAGAATATTTGAAAGGAAAATTCTTAGGAGAATCTTTGGACCAGTCAGACGAGAATCAAGAATATCGTATCAGATACAATCATGAGCTGCTGGACTTGATGGAGGATGAAGACGTGGTAAAGTTTATAAAGGCGCAAAGAATAAGATGGGCGGGGCACGTGGTGCGTATGGATGCGGAGAGGGCACCGAGAAGGATAAGCGAGGCAACGTGCATGTCGGCGAGAGGACGCGGAAGACCGAGAGCACGTTGGAGGGACGAGCTAGAGAGAGATATAAGAAAGCTTTCTATTGTCAATTGGAGAAGAAAGGCTGAGGATAGAGATGTGTGGAGGGACGTAGTAGTGCAGGCCAAGGCTCACCCCGAGCTGTAGCGCCACTGGATGATGATGACATGCGCGCACCAGCCTTCGTAAATGCGCAGAATAAATATTTATTTTAGACTAACGCGGACGGGATCTTACAGTAATTTTTGTGCATAATGATAAATAATATTTTGTGAATATTTTATACATTTCAATAAATGCACTCACGTCGACATGATTGCCGTTGTAACGGCACGTGAAATTTCAACTGTCGCGACTCAACGAGGATGGAACATGGTCGACCAATCTCTTTATTAATTATCATCCTTTATTCGTCAGACGCAAAGACATCCGTTCTTTCATTAACGAAGCTTTGAAGGGACATTGAAGACAATTCCTTTGGCGATTTCATAATCTTTTGCCGTCATTCTGAGTAGCGCCTTGCTTTCAAAAGAGACGCTCGCTAATTAACTTCGACCGGCGCCGTTTGCTTTATTGCGATCTCGGCGAGCCGCGCGTAGCCGTAAACACGAGCCACGAGCCTCGAGACTTTCCGCCGATTGCGTTAATCTGCCTACTTATCGCAGAACGTAATATCCGCGCGCGGCGTAATATTCGTCGAGTCGTCGTCACCAAAAGCGCCGCGATTTGCTCACAATCATCGTCGAAGCGGCAAAAGGCACAGTTCACAATTCTATTTCCATTTTCGGAGGAGCCTCGACCTTTCGTTGCATTGGAGGTGCGATTATTGATGAATATATATCGTAGAAATGTGTCATCACCGTCATATGCCACACTCCGCGAGAGCATCGAGTAACATCGTTAACGCTACCGCGCTCGTGTATATTTTCTATTTAAATCATATGATAATTTTTTAGGTGTATAATAGTATCACAAATGACAGCCCCGTGTCTCGATGCAATATCGATATTGCGGCCTGATTTAAATCGCTACCGCCGAGTATATATCGCTGGTGATATCGGGCTGCGGGGTTTCGCATTCCATTTATCCAATTTCTCTCCTTTTCTCTTTCTCTCTTTCCCTTTTCTTCTATTGTGCTCTCACGGCGGAATAACGGAGTATTCCCGCACGACAATAGCGTCGCTCTTTGTCAGGTTTCTGAGCATGTGGGACGTCCATCCGTTTCACTTAAACGAGTTTTCTTGAGGCTTGTCCGACGGTTCACGCACAGAAACGCCAGGGAACGCGTCGTCCTTCGACCGAACGTCCGATCTTCGGCAAGGGGGCCGAATGACGATGCCGCACTTCGACCACGCCGTCGTACACCTAGCTGACGATCGATTATTTTCCAACAATTCTGCACGTTTTGTCACCGCCGTTGCTCGCAATGCATACAGGGTGAATCATAACGCATTGCATCGGATTTAAAAGGGAGAGCTGGGGAGAGCCGGCCTTGTAAAGTAAAACAACTCGGTCGAACTTGACACCGCGACAGCTCAGGAAGATATTCTCAATTTGAGACTGGCTACTTGGAGTCTTGTTTGGAGAAACTGTTTATCATGATTTTGCGATTTAAATCAGGCCGCAATCGATATTGCATCGAGGCACGAGGCTGTCATTTGTGATACTATTACATGCCTAAAAAATTATTATATGATTTAAATAGAAAATATATTATCGTAAGTACACGTTTTGTTACACGATTACACCATGCGTGTATTACGAGAACACCATGTATATTAGTACACGCAATCGCATCAAACGTACGCACGTAAGTGATATCCCTAGTTTTCGCCGTAATACACGTAAAAACTTTTCCACTAAAGCTATAGCTAATCATGGTGGTGCTACAGGTGTAAGGAGATGGATATTGATCCAATCAACCCCTTTCACGTACAATACTGCAATATTTGTCTGTTGGTCTGTTTGTCACATGAAAGCAATATTTTCGGTATTTAAGGACTATTCTCGGTTTAATAACTGCCATACACAACTTTTTTTTATAAAATTAGAACAATTTTCTTAAGTGAGTATTTATAAATGTACAATATATTTAAAAATATACTTATGGCGAACGATATACGTGCTAAAATACGACATAATCCGAAAAAAAATCGTTTATGCACTCAGATTATGCATAAGTGGTGTATGTGGTTCTCAATTCGAAAAGAATTGATCCGCAAATATCGCTTAAAAAGCCGGATTTGTTTGTTGCGAGCGTAGTACATTCTTATATAAATCATCGCTCAAACAGCAAAGGAAAAACGTTGCTCAACACACACACACGCACGCACACATGCATAACGCACACACTTCTAAATACATTGATTCAAAAAAGAGTGTACGAAAAATTTATTAAAAATATGCAATTACAATAAATTCAATTTTTTTGTTAAAACAAAATTCATTAGGATATTCCCCGATATTCTATACATATAGATACATGCTTGGGTTTAAGTTTTCCAAAATTTAAATCTTAGGCTCTTATATACACGAAAAAAAATGCAGTTGCTTCATTAAACGTCGACGTCACGGGCTGCCACAAACATAAACAGTTAATTCAATTAGATATTATTTGATCCAAATATTTGGATTATTATAACAACTATCTGATGTTTTCGTTCAAATAATATCCAATTGAATTAACCGTTTATGTTTGTGGCAGCCTGTGACGTCGACGTTTAATGAAACAACTGCATTTTTTTCCGTGTATGAAATGCTTAGATTTAGAAAGGCTTCTCTTGCATCGTAAGCAAATAAGAATCGATATTGCGGCAATATCCTGATGTTTATTCCTTTATATTTCTTCCTTTATATTCCTTCCTTTATATTAAACATGTATTCAGACACATTGTGGCCACGTTAATTTGTGCCGATGTTATGCGTATGGGCCGCATAATATATACCGGAAACATTAAACTTGCGTTGAATTTGTATTAGATGTGTGTGCCATTGCATAAAACAACTATCCAATCAACTATAAAATGTCGCTATGACTCTTTCAATAACTTATGATGTGTGCTGTTTGGAGCGCACCATACATTGGTAATACAATTTAGAAAATATCAATTTCCATTTTTCTTTTATCTTGAGCGAACCTTCAATGTAAACTTTATAAATCTTGAAACTCCAAAGGTCATACAAAATGATGTCACACTGCAATTTTATTATTTATAACACTTCATGTATCCACTATTTTGTTTAAAAAATACACTTTTTATCATTTTGCACATTCTTCTGTGGTAAACACATACACGTAACTTTTTTAGAAAATCCACAGCACGTAAACCTTTTTTAAATCCACATCATACAGCACATCATAAACTTGGCAGTATACAATAAACACATTGTATTATCACAGACTTAAAATAAGTCAAATTTAAACAAATTTAAACAAAACTCTTGTAGATAATAGCTAATATATTTTGCAGTTTTTTTCATACCTCAGGAACCTTCTTATAGCGATGAAATCATAATTATCTTCCAAAACTATTCGATGCACGCTACATACGCAAACGTAAAGCGCCGTTACTTTATATTTCAAGGAAAAAGCGAACGGTCAGTTAGGACGCCATGTTTCATCTTGTCGTAAACACTCTGAAGTTGACAAAAGTCGAAATAATTGGGAAAGATAAATTTCTATCTAAACAAAAACAAAGCAAGATGTCAGTTGCCAAAACCGGTCATTGAAAATTAGGATTTCCATCAACCAACGACAGTTAAAAGTTTGAAGTTGAGATATATAGAAATTTAGATTGTAGCCCAAGTTGTACGAGTTTTAGATTTTGACAACCTCTAGAAATATTTCCTCGAAACTGCCAGTCGGACTGAAGAAGTGACATTCGCCGTTGGAAGTATCACATAGCAGATAAATCCATGTGAATTGGATAAAGATCACGTGTTCACTTATGTTGCGCCCAGGCCATATACTATTTTACTAACAGGCGGACGAAATATTTACATACGTACCGATATCCTATATGAAGACCCTATCTATCGAAATAAATTGACGTCACCAATCGGTCGTCGACACTGTACGAAAGATTCGCTCCCAAATTATCACCTTCGTGCATACTACCTTATGCACCTTGTGCCTATACAGTTTACGACTCGAAGAAGCAGAAAGAAGCCAAATGCGTGTAGTTCTCGTAGCTTAACGCTACCAGTAGGTGGCGAGATCTGCCCGCCTCTAGTAAGTTCTTGGGGGCGCCACTTGGTTGAAAAATTCAGGTTTTCCGGGCAATCGAAAGTTCTCGCAAATCGCCCATTCATCGCGTGACCTTCCAAAAGTTCAGATGGATCGTGAGGCCGAAATTATAGAATACACAAAGTGCGAACATTAAGCATCAAAATGCTGATGATTTGCCAATGCAATATCATGACGAAAGCTACGAGTTGTTCTCTACGACTGAGAAGGCAAGAAGAGCGAAAAGTCATCTAAAATCTGGAAGTCTGACTCTCAAAAATATACTGAATCGTATACCAAAGATGCAAAATCCATTTAATATTAAATCTGAATTTTAGTATTTAATATTAAATGTTTCAAGTAGGTATACTAAAAACATTTAACAATATAAACAGCAATATATTAAACTAATATATTGCTAATAGGTTTTCAATATGTTATTAATTCAAACATTTTCCACCAAATCACGGTATTAGGATAATTATTTAGGTTGATCGACGAAATCATGTAAAGAAAGTTTTGAAATTTTCACAAAATTAATTTTTAATTAGCGCTATAAAGCTAATACTTGTTTCTTCAATGTTACGAAAAATAGTAAGCTTTTTGAAAATCTCAAAACTTTTTGAAATCCTTCAGAAATGTAGCGTATGTTGCAAACACTTTATATGATTTGTCCATAAAAATAATTATGGTCGATAACACGTCAATCGTTACGTAAACATAGCCAGCAAACGTATGTCAGTAGCAAAACGTTAATACATATAAAAATTATACGAACAAATCTTTCCTCTCTCTCCCTCGTTCTCTTCCGTATGATGTAAAATTCCTCGGTGATGCACAATAAAACACGATAAAGCACAAACAAAAGATGTCTCCTACGAGAATTTTACAGAGCCACAAACCTCTCGCGTTGAAGTACGAGTCGTAGTCGTGTCATGCAATGGCGACTGCATTTGAGAATTGCTACTCTCCGAACGAACAATAGCATCCAAAATTATTTCGTAGTGCACATCGTTATACGAGGATCTCGATGTTAGATCACGAGACGAAAATACGAATTAAAATAATAATAAAAATCTGCTTTGTACAGAGAAATTTCGATTCAATTGCACTGAGATCCGCCCTATTGAAATTTCGATGAATAGCGACAGAGAAAATTCGATTACATTCGGCATGAAATCAAAGGAACGTGCAGTTCCTCGTGTACGAACGAAGGACGATCGAAGTGAACACGATTGGACGCCAAATCCGATAGTCACCGCAATCTGTCTTAGAAAAGAAACGGGAGAAAAAAGAAACACCTAAAGAAAAGACAAGAGGCAGCCTTATTGTTTGCGCACCTGATAAATCATCACCTTTAGAGGCCGACAGCCAACAGTGCGTCGATTATCTCCTGTTTCTCGATACGATCCTGCGTCCGAAGCGTTACAGCCCTCTGTCTTTCTCTCTCTTTCTCTCCCTGCTCCCGCAATGACCGTGCAACGACGTTTCATCGACGCGGCTCTCTCCCCGCCCGCTACCGTACCAACATATGAACATACACAAAAGCTATACCACGCACAATGTCGGCGAGTTATGTCGACGCTGATCTCAACCCACGAGACGAGAGATTTCCTTTTTTCGAGGTTCTTGCAGCGCTCTCTATGGCCGTTTGGCGTTTGCACAACGCCGGTGCGGGGAACTAGAGCATCGACGAAGACAAAGCAAGCCAACCAGCAACCGAGCAACGCACGGTCGTTTCGGCGAGGACGGCACGGCAAGCTGGCGAGCTTGTTTCGTACCACCACTGCCAACAGTGCCAACGCCCAGAGACACTCGTCGTACGGAGGTCGTGGCGTTGGCCTGTTGGAACCTCTCGCGGTTACGCGATTGTAGTGGCGCCGGCCGAATGTTCATTCTCCACCAGCATTGTAGAAGGCGAGAGCGAGTCACGGTATCGCTAATCCAGCATTGAGCATTAGGAACTCGAACTGTTGATATAACCGATCTTGCGATTTGTGAATTTGTGTTCTGCGATTTACAACGAAAAAAAAAAAAAAGGAAAGAAGACCACTCTCCCATAGGAGAGAGCATTTCCGCCCTTTTTATCCGACTTTACTGACACTTCTATAGGTCTGCTCTGTTAAGTAGAGTCGTACATGTGTGGCTTGATGGTCAATGGTGTGGCTTATGCACGAGTTCCGTATACTTTCGCATATTTTCGCAAGGAGGGATCGCCAGCTCGCAACTTTTCCTCGCCGACGTCACGACTCACGACGTCTCACCAGCGTGTGTCCCCATCACCCCGCGAGAAAGAAACAAACTTTTTTTTTATATCTCGATATCCGTGATTCTCACGTGTAAAAATTTCCGAGCAAAATTTTACCCCTAGGGAGAAAATCGAACAAAGCCCAGCAGAGGAATCGGACGTGCGTCGCAAAATCTTATTGATTCGCATCGCGAGATTAATGCGACGACTTCCTACATGCGCACATCTGCCGAGGTTTCATTGACATTTCACCTGGAACGTCTCGCTTCTCGCTTCGCTACCTCGGCCGCTCGTGGTTGTCGAGGTTGGATGTCAACAAGAGCCAGACGTACAATATACACATACATACTGACATACATACATACATCACATACGGCCAGGCACGATTTTCTTAGCATCCGATTGCGGATCCCGGAAAAAAATGGAAACATTGTTCTACACGCTCTTCTAGCATTACCGCTGGCCCGATAATCGATCTAAGCGATTCGAACGCTATAAGTAAACGACAAGAGCGTCAAGCCGTAGGCCTTTATCGCGCGACAAAATATTGCATCTATTTACCGTTATGTGAATTGTGTAGAAATGAATCCCGGCCCATCGTCCCGGTAACTCGCCAGGTACTATTACAGGTACACCGCGGTAACCTCCTGTTTCGGGCTAGACGGCGAATCGCAGATCGCAGCTAGGTCGCTCGCTGGTGCAGCATGTCTTCCTTCGGGCCGCATGAATCATCCGATCATCTTACGACTTACGACCGTACGTAGCACGCAGTTTTGGACTCGATATACCGATCGGAGGGCGAGCCGCGAGCGTCCGATCGCCCTCGCCTACGATTGTTACGTCCAAGCTAGCCCGGGGGCCCCACTACGTTGGAACAATCACTACCTAAGCCTACGATTGTTCCACGTCGTCCGTCCGCGACATGTTCAATTAGACCATCGATTCGGGTTCGAGGTACTCGGGTAAAAAGAAACGACGAGTCAAGTACAGTGCGAGCGACGTTATCGTGCTAACGAGGCTCTTCGAGCGAGAAAAAATGTTAGGCCTGAGACCTAATCGGCTCGCGACCTTGACGCGACGATCGCGACACGTATAGTTTATCGAAGATTCGTGGATTACGTCACTAGGGCCGTCCTGCCGGGCACTGCCGGAACGATCGCGATACCTGCGATACGCGAATGCCACGTTAATCCCGCGTTAATCTAGTTTAGATCCCGCGTCGAAGGTCCTCCCCGTCCGCCCCGCGTCTTTCGCAAACGATCACGATGGGCACTTTCGGCTTTCGGCGTAAAAGGGGCGTCACGATGCTGAAGACCAGCAGCAGCGATATTGCATGGAGCACTGGGACGTGCCATGGACGATTCATCATTATTATATATTTATACGTGTACATACGTTATACGCGTAACTCGAAAAAACGTAACAACGCACGTGGGAAAGTGTCTTTCTCTTTCTTCCTGTCTCCCGGTACGATCGCGATCAGCCAGATCAGCCTCTTCCTAATCCAGACGGGGCGAAATTCGCGAAAAACGTTCTCTCGCCGGCCGCCGCTTATTCTTCTTTTCCCTCCCCACCCCTCTTTTTGCCCTTTTGTGTACGGCGGACGGCCGCCCGCCGACGTCAACGAGCGCAACAGCTAATCGCGGTCGTGCGCGATCTAATTGCGACAGACGCGAAGGGCGGGCGACGCTTCTCACGCAATGGCCGCCGTGTACATGGCGCCGTGGCGAGATCCCGTCTCTCATCTCGTCCTCGTCGGGGACGGGACCGGTCACCGGACACTCGCCAATCCGTCGCTCTCCTCGTGTCGTACCGGCCGCGAAATTCCGCGACGCACGAGTTACGTCGTACGATCGATTCTCAATTACGCGAATGACCCGTCCTCCCTTCCACGTTGGCGCGTCTGCGGTGATTGTTGTGTCCCCGAAGCAACGCAGTTACGTGACGCATCGCGATTTGATTCTATATTTCAATTCTTATATTTCGGGAAACCGCGGGCGCGCAAGCGTGTCTCTCTCTCTCTCTCTCTCTCTCTCTCTCTCTCGACTCTCTCCTTCGAGGACGGCCGACAAGAACTGACAAAAACGGTGATGACCGTCTGAAAAACTGATCCTCGGGCTCGAACAAGCGGGAAGGGAATTTGAGTAGATCTCGTACGAGACATGAGGTCGCAGAATTTCATAAGCGATCCAATGCAGTGTCTAGACCGGAGGATGATCCTATTTGTGGCTCTATTTTGTGGCACTATTTTCGTCCGTCTACACTACACAATTTTAATTGTTTTGGATTAGTAAGATTGAAAACTAACTTCAGTAGTTCAGTATGATTTTTACCCATCTACACTACCAGAGAGAAGGATCTTTCTCTCTGACACTACTCACTAGGATAAGCCACAAGTAGGATTATCCTCTTGGTCTAGACACAGCACAAGAGCCGATCACCGCAGTAACCGCAAACTTCCGCGAACGGCCGAACGTCTCGGCCGTCACTCGCAGCTTGCAGCACGACACGCGAGTGCTTTTGTTCGCTATGCGACTTCTATAATGGTAGAGTGACCGCGTGGTCTGGGTCTGGGCGAAGGAAAAGAAGGTGAAACAGCCTGGAAAGGAAAAGAAAGGAGAATTAGGAGAAACAATCTTCAATACTCGAGGCTGCGGTAGCCTGGTATCGAGATGTTTGTGGATGGACCTGCCTGCGAGTTCCAATTCCGCTAAAAATGATGCGTGCTCTAAACTTGAAAGAGATCGCTGAACTCCGCGAGCGAGAGACTTCGTCGAGTACGGGGTACGGTGAATCGGCTCTCGAGATCGGCCGCTTTTAAATTTCGACCATGACGAGTCTCCTCAATCTCGCCGGAATTCGCTGGCGAGAGATTCTCGTTCGCACACGTTGTTTCGCACTCGAGTCGCGGACGACCTGAAACACTGTCCGCACATTCGCGGGGCGGATTCGCGTCTAGGAGGGTTCAGCTCGGGTCGGTCGGGACCTCGAAAAGGCGAGATGCGGCGTAAAAACTTCAACCAGGTGCGGGAAAAGAAAATTTCTTGATGCGGCCAAGCCGCTGCCGCACCTTCCTCACGGAGATCCGCCATTTTTTTCTTTTATGGCCCGCAGCATGTGCCCTCTAGCTCTAGCGTGTAGAAGCGCGTAGACATGCGCCATGCGCCCGAGATTCTCACCATCTCACTCAGGCGCGACCCATGTGGCTTATTCCTGCTGTGATTTGAAATGACGAGAATTATATTTTTCTAACTTAAGGCTCCTGGGTAGTCATCACTTCTATTTTTGTTTGATGACGTCAGAAGCGAGAAATGAGTGGAAATGACACATTTTCATTCTTGCGCTTTATTTCCAAATAAAAAGATATTTGCACAAAATAACACTACAAATCACTTCAGCACACTTCACAAATGCTCCGGCTGTATCCGTTTTCCTCGACAGTTATTAAATAGCCGTAAAATGAATGTAATACGAAGCCTAACTATGCAGGCTTATGCGCAGGCGCATAAGTCGCACAGCTTAGTCTTCGTATTACATTCATTTAACGGCTGTTTAATAACTGTCGAGGAAAAGGGATGCAGCCGGAGTATTTGTGAAGTGTGCTGAAGTGATTTGTAGTGTTATTTTGTGCAAATATCTTTTTATTTGGAAATAAAGCGCAAGAATGAAAATGTGTCATTTCCACTCATTTCTCGCTTCTGACGTCATCAAACAAGGATAGAAGTGACGACTACCCAGGAGCCTTAAAAAAGTTTATATCGATGAACGAACGATTCAAACGCTTTGAAATTTTTAAAGAGCGTTTGATAGATGTTAGAAAACTTGAAATATGTTATCAATTCAGTAAATCAAGTATCTTTCAATATTTTACGAGTAAATATTAAATAGATTCGAGAGCGACCGATCTCGGCAAAACGAATGACGTGACGAGGATAATAATTACAGTTCCTTGTATTTATTTGTGACACTTTTCTTTCTCGACTTCACGTAATATAATATTCAGTAACTTTATTTACAAGTCATCGACCCACAGTGCACAGACTAAATGTACGTTTTAGCGTTTTGCTCGGGAATCGATTTATTTACAAAAATGTGTCTTCGAGTTACGGAACAATCTTTAAGTCCGCAAATGCATCGGACGAGTGTCTCGCTCGCAAATATTTTCCGTTTAATGAAAGCAGAAGTGTAATCGCCGCGATTGCATCTTATAAAAAGATCAAATGTCCCCTCGCGCATCTCGGTCGCACAATTTCTGCGCTTTGCTTCTGTTTTTCCTCCAGATTTTGGTAAACACAAGCTTCGTCGTCGTCCAAGAAACATGAAGCTAAATGTAAATGCGATACGCAGCAGCGATCCGAAATGTAGCAGTCCTTTTGTCTCAAGAGAATGGAAATCGCTATCACCAAGCCGATTTAACATTACGAAGAAACGCGGGGTCCCGAAGAACGTTCTCCAAATTTCCACTTCAACGCTAGAACGACCGGCTTTCGACGCGTTTCTCAATCATCGTCAGACGATTTAAAGATATAAACGTAGAACGTACATCTTCGAAATGATAGAAATATTTTTGCAAATCGGAGCGAATGTAAAACGATTAAGTTTTTTTAAGGCCGCGATCCTCATTCGCACTTCCGACTATTCGAAATCGGTGCGAAGATTGTCTCGATCGTTCCAGCGTTAAGATCTTCTAACGTTAAGTGAGCCTCGTTAAAAATTGTTTCCTCAACTTGTTTCGAGCCTCTATCGAGAAATCAATTTTTACACACATTTTTTTATATGTATAATCGGGGTACCTCGCACTTCTTTTTACGTGTAGCAAAATAACGTTAGCATAGCAATCGGAAATTCCAATCTCTCCCTCTCTTTCTCTCTTTTCGATGATACTTGCATTCATATATTATGGTTGTACGACTTAAATCCCCTTTACTCTTCGTTTTAATGCGCTTTGTACACTCATGGACGCTTGAGGTAAACCTACGGTGATAAATCAGTCCGAGATACAATCTAAAAAATCGCCCTTGACACGTTCACCAGATGAAAAAAATGTCGATGAAACGGAAATGCTACAAAAACAAAATCTCCCTCTCTATTTCTCTCTCTCTTACACACACACACACACATGCACGCACGCACAAGCATCATTTGTACCATATAAATCATATAATATATTTCTATGAGTACATTTAGCGTGACGTTAGAGTCTCATAAGCCGTCTTGCATTTTTCGAAATTTTACGAGTTGTAAATGTTATTACAAATAGCTCATGTGTGCTATGTTCGTAATCGTCGTCTCTACATGCAAATTATTTTCGACATTCATCTTTTCCTATTATATTATATTTTAACATATACATATATATATATAAAATATGTTTCTTACATATCTTATATATATATTCCATTTTATTAAATATAATATAAATATTTTTATATATTTATATATGTAGTGATATATATATAAAATATAACTCAACACATATCAATATATCAGTTAACAATCTAGTCGATTGTTGAATGTAAAAAAGTGTTACAAATATGTAGAACGCGCTCGCGCGTGTTTTGAAGATAAGCTGTTTCTTATAAAATATTACCATATAATAAAAAATATTTTTTACACATTAGATAATAAGCATACAAGAGATCACGTATCTCTTGCATTTACATAAATAAAATATTCAGACAGCCAGATCCAATGGCGAAAGTAAATGTGTGTGAATCAACGTGGCACTGATGCAAATAATGTTTACACTGTACCTAAAATAAAATATTTTGATCACACGTAACTTTTATCGAAATTATAGTATTAGGACATTTTTTCGTAATTGTATGCATTACGCAAACCTGAGTTTATAATTTTATCTGCAAGCATAAAATAATTATGAAAATTAAGTTTACGTTATTTTCCTCCTAGGATTTCAAATACGTAAATTTACTTCGTGTTCCTTATATAACTCTCTCTTATACAGTTATACGCGATCATATATAAAAGGTTATTATATGCAATAAAGCAAACTATGAATATAATCCGTATTTAAAAATTAGACTAGGTAACTCGTTTATATAAGCGTCAAGCAATTAGCAAAAGAAAAAGATAAATATTTATCTTACGATATAAAATAAAATACTAATGTTCTTTTCTTTGTTCTCTTTTTTTTTCATGCAAAATAATGCGCAAATTATTTCGCCTTTTCCAGCTGTAATTCTTAAAGGTATGAGAGTATAATTGCATGCTTAATGAACTATGAAAAAAGAAAAATGCAATTATTCGCGCATGAGACTCTAATGTACAGTTAAATAGTAAACAATATTATCTTTTCGAAATGTAAACTTTTAAACAGAAATCATCGTTTTAAAGCGGGTCCGCAAAAGGATATTTTTATATATCCTTTTTGCGTGTAATTACATGGAAAATGTAATCTCGAGATAAACAATTAAATCGAAAGCAAACGCATGTTAGCAACAATATTAATGTCAAAATTCTCAAAGATATCTCGTTTAATTTGATCCTTTATTGGCTGGTGGAATGTTCTCATTTTCTTTAATTAATTCTGCGAACGATTCTTCTATGTATCTTCCGAGTTTCTTTATTAAGAGACAGTTCGGTCTATATATCACTTTCGATCAGGATAATGACATCGCATTCTCACGCGCTCTTCTACACACGAGAAGTATATATTATATTATTATTTTTTATAATATATGTACGACTTGATGTCACATACTCATCGTTTTATTTCGTACGCTTTTCGTGTTAATAAGGTCGCATTGTTTGCAGTAATACGAATAGAATATTAAATACGACACCGCCACTCTGGGTAAGTAATTGTAATCAGGTGCTAGCTTGCAATTCACAAGTTCGAGGAGTTCGCGTATTATTTGCCTAAGGGTTTTTGCAAGTCCCATTGTAAATAAGCAAGCGCGACGTGCTCTATAAATAATACTAGATTAAACTAGATCGACTATCTAGTTCTTATTCCTGCTGGCGACAACGTTAAGTTCTTGCATTAGACACATACATAGTATAGACTATATTTTCATGCCTGCTGACAGCGGTAAAAATATCGCTTTGCTTTGTTCCGAATTTAAGGAACGTAATCGTGTAACAGTGCTTTGAATACTTATGAATTATTGCAAAATACACTCACAGTATATCCTCGTAATACCTCTATTAATCGTTAACAAAAAAAATAAGAGGTTAGTACAAATATGCTCTGAATAAGAAACATATTGAAATTAATTGCTCAAGTCGCCAGATAATTTTCAGATTCTTGCTAGATAATGAGACAGGAGTACATAAGAAACTTGCAGTCCTATCTTAGGCAAATAGATCTTATCGTGTGTTGTCATTTAGAAAGTACGCATATGAAGCTCTAACAGCTTGTCATATAATCAACAATAAGAATTTTCACTTTTTTCAGTCTTATAAACAATACATCGTTTTCGTAGAAAGCTGTCCGCTTCTTCGTTCTAACGCTTCGTTCTTAATATCATATACTATTCTGTACATTTGTAGTTTCTAAATAACATTCCGCGAAACTTGGAAAAATGGCTTCACAAACGATGTCAGCAATGTTTTTCGACGAAAGATCGTTCGAAAGAGAAGTACTGTTCAACCGATTAATCGACTCTATTCTTAATCAAAATACATGGCGTTACTTCGATAAACCTCTTGTCAATACGAAGACTTGATTAAACGATCTACGTAGGCGAGCACCATCTTGTGATTTAGCGGCATGTATCCAGCATCTATGTAGGGGATGCTACACAGGTGCTTCGGACGTAAAGGGAGATGTACGAAGAGTAACGATTCTCCGACCAGTAGTAGCGTTACCAATGCAATTTCGTGCTTGTGAAATTCAAAACGTAATTCGAGTACAATGTCACTTTAGTTATGCACTATGGTTGATGCGTGTTGAAGTCTCTCGAGCTCCTCCAACGACAAGACGTTCGTTTGTGCAAGCTCCGGGAGCTTGCCGGCCCGAGCTTGAGCGAGAAGTTCTGGGCTGAACCATCGCGCAAGTTGATTAGATGTTGGCGAAAGATCACCTCCGTTACTGCCCACAAATCCGAGGCCCGGTGAAGGTTGACGACCGACTGCCATGTTCAACTGCTGCGATCGCATCGCCCGTCCATCTGTACATATAATTCATTGTTGTGTAGACATTATCGTTTAAATAACAAAGGCAAATATTATCGCTATGTATGCGGATTAATCACGCAAGATACTAAAAACGAGAATAGTTTGCCGATATTATTTATATGATTTGATGGTATTCTATTATAAAATGCTCTAACGTAAACAATTCCGACGTAATTGATAATTGTTTACTTATTGTTAGTTTAATCCAAGGAGGGATAAATGATGTCAAGACAGGATTAAATGAAGGAGAGTCAAGAATGACTTATTTTTTTGATTTCTGAACACCGTTGCATGCAATCTGATTTGGGAGAGGAGAAACACCTGAAAATCAATGTAAATAGGATAAGGAAAGATTCTGAGTACAAATATTGATGTTTAAAGATAGAAGTCGAGGATCGTTCGACAGAAGTTATTTCAAAACACTCATATACTTTATACTTCGTCAAACCATTACCTGTGCGATTAGAATTATAGTTTTGACTCATGACAAGTTGCATCGACGTATTTACAGCCCTCTGTGGTGGTTGTTGTTGCTGTTGCATGTTAACGGTTCCGTGTGGTGGTTGTTGCATATTAGCGAGATGTGTTGGGACTTGCTGCGCCTTCATCTGGGGATTCATAGGATTTGATCTTTGATTCATAATCGAGTTCTGCGCTACATTGTATTGTGGAACATTGTGATGCGGTAACGAAGTTGCCATCGTGTGCTTAGATCGTGCTGGATTGCCGTAAACATTCGGAACCGTTCTGTGCTGCTGTTGGAATTCCGCATTTCCCGTATTATATTGGAACTGATTACCGCTCGCGTTGCTGTTATTACCGCCTTTTACTATAGGTCGACCTGAAATTAGAATTTATACGACATTAAACATAGTAGCTACATCATATTGCTAATCCCAAAATAAGTCTTCTGAATATTTTATAAAAAGATTTTATTATCTTATTATCCATAATAAGATCATAATGAAAAAATTTCTCTGAAACTTTGTGGAAGATTTAAAAGGATAGAAACCTGGATGCTGTTTAAGCGATGGGTTTGACCATGTCGATTGAACAGGTTGTGATCGCAATGCGGTGTGTCTCGAGAGAGCTCCCTGTGCAAGTAACTGAACTGCAGCTGATTGCATTTGTTGCATCTGAGACGCTTGAGTTTGCGTAGACAATTTGGGTGGCTCATTGCTGCTTCCTATATTCAGATACATAACAATTGTATAATGATAAGCAATTATATGACTATACTTTAAGGCTGAACATTTATGATATAAATACAAATGTTAAAGCTTCCCTTTCTTTCTTTAAAAAATTTAGTGTTTGCTAATGTAAACTTTCAATAAACATCTTTGTCAAAATTAAAAGCTAAAATTTATGTCATTTTCATACATATATATACATAGCTTGTAAATCAATTAAATATTTATTAAATATTATTTATCAACATTTTCTATTTCTATCATTCATTTTCCTACCATTTTTTATCAACAATTTTATAACCATTTTTATATATTATCATTACATAAATTACCTATAATCTATATTGTGAATACATTATTATTAGATGTCATTGTATTAATTGATTTTATAAGAGTGATGATAAATGCAACTGTCAGTTACACATTTATTAATATTACATTCATTTTTTTTTTTTTTTTATAAAACGCATGCAATTTTGGCAAGCATAAGGATCAAGCAGAAATACAGCATAAGCAGAAAAACAAAAATAGCAAGTTCATATATTGGTGAAAAGATGCAAGATTGAAAATAGGAAAAAATGTGAGCGTGTGTAAAAAAGGAAAGTTAAAGCAGATGAGACAGGATAAAGCATTTTATTATAAAAAAAAAAACTATTTCAACATACTATTCAAAAATGTAATAAATCTATGTTAAGAAATGAAGAGTTTATTTTCTATAAAGTGCTTTTTTAATCACATATAAAATAAAAATAATATTTCAAAATATCTGTCACATTAAAGAGACATCTTTCAAGCTTCTAAAGCATCACGCTGTGGACATTAAACAAAGAAACAAAACAGCTGCTTTTCATTATAACGCAAAAATAATAGAAAGAAAAACATAGCTCTGAATAACAATTAAGAATTCACTATTCTATGAAATATTAATGTGCACTTTATCAAACTCCTCATCCACGTAACAGCACAATTAGACGTTTTCACCGGTTGCGAGTAAAGTAATATTTTGCAAATCAACGTTCTTTATTTCGTCTGATGATGTAGATGCGGGCGTTTTATCTTCGTCTACCAACGTTTCTAATTCAGATGATTTTTTTAGTGCCTCATCAAGCGAGATACAATCATTATTGTTGGTATCGTTAGCAACATCTACTACATCAGACTTTGTTGTTTTTGCATCGTCGTTTGCAATTTTATTAACCTCAAGGAAAACGTTTTCCTTCATTGCGTTAATTTTTGAATTATCTTCCGTGTCTTTTTTTTGCTCTAATGGACACAAATATTTGGTCTTTAATGCCGATTCTTCCGTACCAAAAGTGGAATTGTTATTTGTATGATTAGCTACAGCGGAATGCAGGAAGATCATTTTAAGAGTCTCATTTTGCACCTGATTGACAGAATCAGAAATCTTAGATAGATCAATGGTAGAAGCCGCGGTGTGCATCTGATGATTGTTTTTAGATATGCGAGAATTAACATTTCCATTAATTGCAGGAGTGACAGAAGAAGTCGTTTCTACTTGACAGAATTTCGCACCGTCAGGTTCCTTATCAGCAGTCATTTTGCGTAAAACGGAGGTTGGAGTGAAAGCGAGCGGACTTGCTGTTTGCTTAGCTGGTGAGTTAACAGGGCTTGACGCGCGCTGCTGCTGAACTTGTTGCTGTTGTTGCTGATCCTGTCGCTTACGGAAATTCTCACGCTGCTCCTCCAATTTCTTCTTAATTAAAGCACTTTGCATTATAGACTGAGTATGCATAACAATCTCCCTTGGCGACGGTACTCTATGCGGTATCACTGTTATAATAATAATTTACATATAATTTTTTTAAGTATTTTTTTCAACTTTATTAATATCGCCTAACACATAATTTAGATTGAAATAACTTATCGAGTGATATTACTACATATGTAGCCTTTTTCTAATGTTATTTTAAGCAGAAACACTTTTATATATGAAAGGTAATAAAAAATATCAAAATACAAAATTGTGTTGTATTTACTGTATTACCTGGATGTTGTACTGTTAAAGTACTAGGACTAGCTGTTAAATTTGGTGATATTATCGGAGGTGGACAATAAGCTGCATTCCAAATACAGTACAAAATCGTTCAATTTGATTTTAAAAATTAGAGCTTCTAGACTTTTAATTGGCCTTTACGAAAAAATAAGGGAAAATTTTAAAAAAGATTGTTAGCATGTAAAACATCTTACCATTATTCATAGGAGATGGAATTCTCTGTTGTTGTTGCTGATACAGCATCTGTTGCAGTATGTGATCCTGAGGGATAGGGGCAGCGGGATGAGGATGCGGACTTATAGTGCGAGGTGTGGTGCCACCATACATTTTCAAAATGTTCACCAACACTTCTCGATGGCGATGCTGCATTGCGGGATTCTATCAAAGATACAATTTAAAAATATCTTTATTATAATCTGTATAAATATGTGTAGTTTATTGTAGATAATCATAAATAACTGACCTGCAATTGCTGTATTAGATGTTGTCTAGTAATTTCCCCTTGCTGTAAACCTTGAATGATTGCTTGAGCTTCCGGTCGTTGCAAAAGCTCTTGGCTCGACGGAACATTATTTATCATCATTTGCATCTCCGTCGGTACTGGACTGACACCTAACATCCGCTGATTACCCTGCATCATCATCGATAGCATATCGGAATGTCGTTGCTGTTGTTGCTTTTGTTGCTGCTGCTGTTGTTGCTGTTGCTGTTAATATTACAGTCATTTATCAAAATTTATCGTATATTGATCATCAAACAAAGAATGATATATAATATAGGTATATATCATACCTGTATTTGCAAGACTTTCAATAGATTCTCGTGTTGCATCTGAGCTTGATGCGGATGTTGAGTAGGACCAAGGGGACCGACGTGATTAAATGTCGTAGTATGAATTGGTTCTGCGGGCGGCTGCTGATGTGGCATCGACGACGGCTGAGTTTTAAATTGCGAATTAAGTAACTGAAAGGCAAAAAACAAAAAAAAAGAGATTATATACATTTTAATTAATAGATATAGCGAGAAAAATTAAATATAAACTTACTTGCATTAAAGTTACAGGTTGTTTTTGGGTGATAGGTCCGTTAGCTGCAGGCACAGCTTGTCCTCCAGTCACTTGAGCAAGCTGAAAAAAGAATTATTTATTTTGATACATTTTAGAAACAAAATTAAATTATCATATATCGACTTACCAGTTTCTTAAAAGCAGAGAGATCTTCTTCAGTCTTATTTACACGGGGTGCATCAGTCGAAGTTGCAGGTGGAGGAGCACCACCCCGCATACGTGCTTCCAATTCTTCCAAACTGTGCACAACTTTGCCACCAACTTCTAGAAAGAAATTTATGCCCATCATGCTTCACTGTAATCTGTTTACTTGACGATAATATTTGATAAAACGATATCTATCTTACCCAAATCTTTAATAGAACAATTTTTCATCATAGGTATAGCCGTATTACTCGCGTCACCCTGGCCATTTTGATTTGGCTTATTACCGCGATGTAACATCTCGAGTAATTTTACGCCGTTTGTGGTCGTGTTAGCATTATTGGTCGTATTGGCCGGAGAAATTGGAGCGAAGTAGGTGTTTGATTCCGTCACCGATGGTATTTGAATATTTGGCTCGGTGATATCGTTCAATAAATTGTTCAGCAATTCATCTTGTATGGAAGCTCTACGACTATCCTGCTGAACTGGACTTTCTCTCTTAAACCATTGGCTGAACCGCGAACCAGTACCACTATTCGAACCAACACCATTCTACACATGAAAAGAAAGAAATTGCTTGAGTGACGTAAGAAAAATTAAGTAATTTTAAATGTTTGAGACACGAATATTACAATGGATTAAAGAGAAGACTCACCGTCAACAGCCCAGAGACGCCAGAGAACGTATCAGATTTCAGGAACTCATCCAGATTAAAATCAGGATGCGAGTCCTCTTGATTCTGATTTGCACTAGAGTTCTCTCCCGATTCGGACATTGGCTCAGTGACAGTACTCTCGCTGACGTCATTCTCTTTGTTCTGAGTGATAGGTTGCTCAGTCTGTTCGGAAATCGGAGAATGTGGCGCCGGCACAGCGTTCATAGGCTGGTCCATAACGGTCGGAGTGCTGCGTCCTTTAGGACCCGCTGAATTCTCACTCGGTTTATCGTCCTTCTCTGTAGAATTCCTCTTACCCCGTTTCTTTTGCGCGAGGGTTTGTTTCTTGCTCTTGGCATTACCGCTGCTCACCACCTTCTCCTCTGGAATATCCTCAAAGCCTCTAAGCTCGATCGTATCGTGTTGAGACGTAGGTCCCGAACTAAACCATTCTGGTTCGTCCGCGTCGCGAGTATCATTGTAAGCCCGTCGACGATCGTTGTTAAATCGCTTGTCGCGTCCGCGATCCTTATCGCGATCCATCTGATGATTATTTCGCTCATTTCGCTCCACTCCTCCCCTGTCGCCGCGATCACGTTCTCTCTCGCCACGATCCCCATAATCCCGGGCGAATGATCTCCGCTCAAACCTGTCGTCCCGCTCGCGCAGACCGTCGCGATCGCGTTCCCTTTCCCGCATGTCGCGATCCCTGTCTCGTTCCTTCCCGTCACGATTATCTCTATTATCACGATCACGCAGAGAGCCACCAGCAGCCGTGCCTGATCTAAAACCATAATCTACACGCTCAGATTCGATCTTTTCGTTTTCCGCTCTAAAGTCCCATATATCCCGTGTCAAAATCCTGCCGCTACCGATTCGACGAACAGGTTCACGATGGCTGACCTGTGAAGTAATTCATAATTATGTTTATAAACAAAATACAAAGCGATGTAAATGAAGACAGAAGCAGGGACGCGCACATCTCATTGTCAGATAAAGGAAATTGATCGCGAGATGGCTGCGTACCTCTGTTTTGCCAATCGGGCTCTCCGGACGCCGGCTTGGTGGCTGATTCACGTTAACGAAACATCCCGAATTAAAACTTCTTCGTTGCGGGCTCAAAACGATGCCATCTTGCTCTTTACGTATTCGGTCTCGTGGATCGCCATTATTACGTCGCTTACTATGATTCTCAGTGATTTGATCACCACGTCCAGTCCTTTCTTCTTTCGGAGGTGTATCGCTACGTTTTCTATCTGAATGCCAGCGTTCGGGATCCCAAACGCCTCGCGAGCTGCAAGAGAAATAAAGTGTTCGCGATTAGCAAGACACGTCGATATCTCGATAATATAAGATACTCTAAATCCTTGTAACTCACTTATTATAAGCGACATCTAGGAATGTAGGCCTACGTCTAGATAATCGCAAATTTTTTATCAGCATCAGATCCTCCTGGAAAAAAAAAAAATAATATATATATATCGCAAGGATACTGGGCAGATTATTTTGAGAAATTCCAACACTCGTTAAACGATATTTACCCGAGAATATTGAAACTGTGGTCTAGAACGGCCTACTTCCATAATCGAAGCGTCAGTCACCTCACCGGCCACCGACATTGATATAATGGCTTCATCTCCTGTAAATAGAAAAAAAAGATTATATAATCACAATGTAAGAAAAATGTAGACCGGATGGCTTCGTTTTTGGGCAACCAAATCTCATTAAAATTTAATAACGACGATTTGCCGAGAATTCCAAGAATTCGCGCATTCTTGCAGCGCGGTCGTACTTACGGAAGGTCACTTGCTTTAGAGGATTGACAGATTTGTTTTTCCGAAACCAACGGCAGGACCTGGTTTGCATGACCAGGATGTCCAAGAAAGGAGAGCCGGTCGGGCCAACCAGCGGTCGTTTCCGCGGTCGGCGATACCAATTCGAGCCGATAAACCGATCGACGGCGATGAGTCTCATTGTAATATCGTTTGTCCTGCCTCGAATAAGCGCCGAACGCAAGAATACCTTTCTTATCTATTCGGCCGCTCTGCCCTGTCTAACCGCTCGTTATGTTTCCTCGCGCAACCGTCTCGGCAATGTAAACAAACAGGTAGCAAGGGCAAACGAGGGTCAATAAATTCCCGAAATGAAGTCCCGTCACGAATACGTTGTTCAGTGAGTCACTAGAAAATGAGATTCTCTCACAAAAGATATGTCTCTAAGAGCACTCTCTTTTTTAAGAACCGATGCTTGAAAAAAAAACCAGCGAAATCTAAATATCGCGGAATCTTTCTCTCCCTTTCTTTTTCTTGGCCTTGAAATCAGTGAAACGATTCCGGGTAGACTCGCCTTCTTGTCCTTTGGAACAAAGCAGCTTAGAAAAACAAACTCTTGTTTTTCCCTTGTGTTTCTTCGTAAAGAGGAAAAAATGTTAAATGTCCGACTCCTTGAACATACCAGGCCTCAGAATAGCTTATTTCTGTTATCGAAATAATTATTCGACGTTAGATACGGTCAGCTTTCTACGTATCCGCTGCCTGTATATCACTCGCACAACTTGATACAGAAGGAATATATGTAAGCCGTCGTGGAAGCAGAGTACAGTGCAGACTGGCTGATTCGAACCGTCTACGGGCAAGATAACTCTCTCGCAAACCAATCAAAGCTCTCCTGAGAAGATCCCGGATAGGTGAGCGCTTGATTGGCTACGGGGATTATTTAAATGTAACTGATTCTTATCCAGGGAGATTTCTAGAAATTATGATTATTCTATACACACAAGAGCACATAAATTCACGCACACGATGTAGACAGATTCCATGGGACATACTGTATATATTAGAACGATGTAAAAGAATATTCTTGGCTCGATAGCCAGAAATTTATTTACATCTTTTATACAGTACTTTAAAGAAAGAGTGGCATTTTCTTAATTCAGCAAAATATTTATATATATTATAAATATCTTCTGTCACTTCTGTGTATGAAATATGAATACGAGAATTAATACGACAAAGAGAACAGAACTCATCAAAAGAGTTTGTTACGAATATTGCTGCCATAGGTCCTAAAACAGATAACAAAGGGGAAGAAAGAACATTATTAAGAAAAATTCTAATTCCATCCCTGTGTTTGTGTGTACTACATATCTTAAAAACCAATTAGATTTAAATAATAACAAAGACAGGCGAGGAAAGGAAACAAGATTAATAAGAAGTGATAAAAGGGCTTTTATTTACGTCAGTTTTATCAGTTCTAACTATACTATATTATCTACAGATACTTAGGTCAGAGGATGCACTGCGAAGTATTACGAATCTACGATATCCCATCAAATGAATAGAAGCACCGCGTCAACTCTGTTTTTCTGCGATTCCTGTACTCTCACTTTAAATTTTCCTCCGTTTTCAGCGCGGAAAATGTAACGAAAAGAGAGAAAAATAGAACAGATCTATTTCCATAAACGAACGAACCCGCGAGGTTATCTCCCGCCGTTGTTGACGTCGACCAACGTCGACGACGATTGAGATCTCGGGAGATCCTCGTCGCGGTTGCCAGTGTCGCCGCGGGGACGAGGAGTGGAAAAGCAAAATGATGTTGACTTTCTTACCTCCTTCCTTCTTCGTCGCCGCCGTTGCCGTCACCGTTACGATCGCCGTCGTCGCCGTCGCCGCCGTTACCGTCGTCACCGTCGTCGTCGTCGTTGCAGCCGTTGTCGCCGTTTCTGTCGTCGCCGTCGTGGTGGTCGTCGCCGTCGGCGGTGGCGGTGGTGGCGGCTGCTGTTTGTCACTTGTCACAGACTCGACGGACATCGCGCCGTTGATCACGTCTCGGTCAACGGTTTTCGTCGATCGGCGGAGGATAGGATGGGGTGTCCTGCGCGGATACCGGCGTACCGTTCCCTATGATTCGCTATCTTCCCCGAGATGCGATCTCTATCTATGTCTCTCGTACACCATACACGAGCGGTAGCACGTAACACACCCACACACACAAATAAGCGTGCGCGCGCGCGCGCGAACGCGAGCGAATACACACGTATACACGCGTGACGCTCTGTGTAAGTACCTCGCACGCTTACACGCGCACGCACAAACACTCACAAGCACACATATACACGGGAGCGCGCGCACCTCTTACACGTACTAGTTTACACCTCTAAATATATATATATATAGATATATATATGCATATATATTGCTTAGTACTGCTTAGTATCACAGACTGGTTTTCCCTTCTACGTGTCGCGGGCCGCGGCTCGACCAGCGATCGACGAAACCTCGACAGGGCGATGTGTGTATCTCTTTTTCCAAGCGTTTTAACGTATAGAGATGAACGAATAGTGGACAGGAGCGAGAGGAGGGGAAGAGAAGGAAAGACGGAGAGAGAAAAAGAAAGAGAGAGAGAGAGAAAGAGAGAGAGAGAGAGAGAGAATGAAGAGCGTGTTTACTGGATAAAGGGGGAGATTGCACGCGAGAGAAGGAGAGAGACGGAGGACAGTGAGAGTTTACACGCGTAGCCGCGTGAGCGAAACGGGCTCGGACGATTCTGCGAGTGGCACTGGATCGCGGGACCTCTCTGTCGCGTGTCGCCGAACGGTCATCTCATGTCACAACACGGGCCCGCGTAGCGCAGCAGCTCTCGCCCGCCGATCGCCCGTCAGTCCATCGATCCCCGTATATCACACACAACAAGATAAACGGACCCCGTCCCGTGTATACACACGCGCGCGCAACGCACTGGGTTCTCTCACTCGCGGTGCTATGCAAAAATAGAAAATGGCTGCGCGCTTGATCCCCCACTTCTGTCGCCGCTGTGTTTCTTCCGAGCTTGACTGTGACTGACCGCCTGGCTGCCTTCCTTTCGTCGCCTTTGCCTGCCTGTCTTCCTGCATCCACGATCCCACGCAACGCTTGCCATACGGTTTCTGGCCGAGGGGGATCGGAAACAGGGAGATGGACTATGGAGTTTACAGCAGAAGTTCCCGGAACACGGTGGTGGAAAGGGACGGGCGATATGAGGAAGCTGGAAGGCGCTGTCGTCGACGAGGGTTCGACGGCCACTAGCATTCGTCGACGATTAAAGCCCCAGACACAATGCCAGGCAACAGGCAACAGAAACAGGCAATAGGAATAGGAATAATGACATAAGTCGCATCCTTTTTCAATACAGTGTATTGAAAAAGGATGCGACTATGTTATTCCTATTCCTATTACCTGTTGCCTGGCATTGTGTCTGGGGCTTAACGCCCGTTCATAATCGAGCCGCGCGAGTAATCGAAGCGGCGCGGGACGCGATCGACCAATCGCGGATCCAGACCAATCGTGAGAAGCGATTTCCCGATTTCCCGTGATGGCTGCTGGCCAATCGAGAATTGTGTTTTCCGAATGCGGCCAATGACAATTCGACCGTGTCCCATGACGCGACGCGAGACATAATTTAAAAGCCATATGACGCACGTGTTGACATGTGCATTTTTTATTTTTATTATAACAGAATGATAAATTATAAGTAGGTTTCATCATGATCGCGAGGTGTATTTGCCGTAACGCGAAGCTTCTTACGAGTGTTCCGTTAATAGGATCATATCGTAAGTGTATGCTTTAGTTAGGTTAGGCTAAACGGCTAAAAAGTTTGTTTTGAGTCTAGTCTAATCTAAAATAGTGATGGAGCTTACGTATTATATCGCGTGCAAAGATTTCTCGCGTTAAAATAACGTTGCCTACTTTGCAGCGCGCTTGTCGAGCCTCGCGTTTGTTCCAAAATGTGATCCAGCGTCAACAGAGGACGTGAGGAAATTGAAGGAATTTGTCGATAAACATGAACGTCTGTGCGTGTTAACCGGGGCAGGAATATCCACCGAAAGTGGTATTCCCGATTACAGATCGGCCGAAGTCGGTCTTTATGCCCGGAGCAATCACAAACCGATTCTTTATAAGGAATTTTGCGACAGTGAGGCAGCCAGAAGACGATACTGGGCCAGAAATTATATTGGATGGCCAAGGTACCTAGTATCTTTCTTCTGTAGCTCAAATATTTCGTACATTAAGAAAATTAATAGAGACGTATCAACATCTCTTATCAGCTGTGTACTTGTAGATTTTCCTCTCTTAAACCAAATATTACGCACGAGATATTGAAACACTTAGAACATGTCGGAAAGGTAGGATGTACTGTTACACAAAATGTAGATAATTTACATTCAAAGGTGGGAAGTAAGAAGGTGATCGAGCTGCATGGAACAGCCTTCAGAGTTATGTGTCTTAATTGCAATCATAAGATATGCAGACATGAACTTCAAAGAAGGTTTCAGAAACTCAATCCATCTGTGGTCGCAACCGCCCAGATGATAAGACCTGATGGTGATGTAGAATTGTCACAGGTACATATAATAGTCGTATTTATATACTAGCAATGTTTTTAAATACTATATTTTGATAACGAGATATATTTGACAGGCACAAGTAGAAGGCTTCAATGTTCCTGCTTGCGATAACTGTGGTGGCATTTTGAAACCAGATATTGTATTTTTTGGGGACAATGTACCACAAGATAAAGTTCAAAACGTAAAAGCTAATGTAGAGAATTTAGATGCCTTGCTAATTCTGGGAACAACTCTTAGTACGTTCTCTGCATACAGGATTGTCCTGCAAGCGATTGATGCCAAGAAGCCAATAGCAATAGTAAATATTGGTGAAACAAGAGCCGATAATTCTGTAAACTTGAAAGTAAAAGGAAGATGCGGAGATGTTCTATCAAAGATTTGGCAGCTGAATGCTTCAAAAGATTTTATAAGTTGATAATAAATAGGAATAGTTTTTAAATTATATATACATATATGCTAGAATTTATCAAATTACACCGTGTAACACGATTTTTGTGTCAATAACTATGTTAGTCGTATTTCTTGTGCCAAAAGATGACGGAAAATCATTGGATTTTTGCACAAAGATTGTTTTTGTGACCAGGACATCGTATTTTTGAAATTTTAATATTTTTCCAGGATTGGAGATAAATTTTACTTTGGGTGTGCTTTGATTAACAGGTAAAAATATTTTTGGCTTTGGAGGGATAGTTTAGACCTCCCTTGAACTGAGAAATGTGTAGTAGATGTGTCGAATAAAAAAGAAACATTTTTTATGGCCACAATTCTCAAAAAATTAACGTTTTTTGATTTAATTGTTTATAAAAATTTTTTTTTTATTCGACACACCTACCACACATTTCTCAGTTCAGGGGAGGTCCAGGCAACCCCACAAAGCCAAAAATATTTTTACCTGTTAATCATCAAAGCACACCCAGAGTCAAATTTATCTCCAATCCTGGAAAAATATTGAAATCTTAAAAATACGATGTCCTGGTCACAAAAGCAATCTTTTTGCAAAAATCCAATAATTTTCCGTCATATTTAGGCACAAGAAATACAACTAACAGTCATTAAGTTGACACAAAAAAAAAGTCAAAATTTGTTGCCTAGTGTTATTGAATGTTATAAAAAAATATTTGTATAGTGTATCATAGTGTACATAACATTTTTTAATTATGGATAATACTCAATCTAAAAAAGTACAATAAACAAATAGAAATTCTTGGAAAACTGTACGTTTCTTTCATTTATTTCTGTAGTCATTTCTTCGAATATTATAAATATTCGTAATACAGTAATTTTATTAATGGGAAGATTTTGCCTCCTTTGCATTTTGCAGACTTTGAGTGATATACAATTTTGCTAAACTCTGAGCACAGAATTGCGAGATGTGTTCACTGTACGTGTTGATTTGTCCAGCGACAATCATTGGATTTAACCTTGGCGGGACTGGTAGAGGTCTCAACAACTTATTGATATCGTCATCTGGTAACGGCGGTTCATCTTTAGCAGCCCTGGCAGCATTTTCTTGAGCTCTCTTGGCCAACAGTCTATTCTTATCTTGCTGCTGTCGAACCACCAACTGTTGATATCTGTTAAACTTCATCGCTTCCTGATTCAATTCATCCACTCGGTCCATTAAACATCTCAACTGGTTCTCTAATACCGTAGCTGTTCCAAGATCCAGGTACCTTGTACCCTGTTCCTCAGGAATCATCTCGTCCAATTCTGACATCATAATATTCGTCAGATTACTGTTCTTTATGACTACTGGAATCTCAACAAAGAGACTCTCGTATCCAATTTTTAAGGTACGCAAAGCTTCTGGAGTGAACTCGTTCTCCTTGTACATCTGTATCGCTTGCGGAGTGAGTCGGTACGCTTTGAGCGTCAGGAAACCTCTGGCAGACTTTGCCGTGTCGTAAATAAGCACGACCGATTCCTCGATGGAAGTTTGGTAGTGGTACTGTGACTCAAGCAGGGACAGATTCAGGAAATTGCCGACGTCCGCGCTCTGGTACCAACCGACATGGAAGTGATCAACGTTCACCCTGTGTATCATTAAACAACATAATATCCTTACGTTCCAAGGCGCAGTTATGATAACACGACATTCCTGAATAATCATGCTGACACTCACCATCTCAGCCTTCGCATCATGGCAAGCTGGTACTCCTCCTCGTCCATGATCTCGTCGTTCTTGGGGAACGGGAAACAATTGGTGATCTCCAGACGGTTCTGCACGACCAGGCCGAGAAGAGCGCCCTGGGCGACCTCCATGTTGCCGGAGGACTCCTCGTGACAGTGCTTCACCATCTTCATCACCACTAGACCGTCACATTGCACGTAGTCTATACGCGGCTCCGCCTCGGGAATCCTTCTCGACGTCGCCCTCGAAACCATTTTGACAGATCTAATCTTTTATTCGTAGTTGTAAAAAAGCTATATACAGCCACTCAATCAACCTACGTCAACGAAGGTTAGCTGGAAAGTGGAAAGAGAAATGTTCTGTGAGAAGCACCAAGAAGCACACCATGGATCGTGACGTCACATACGCCCTTCCCTTCCTTCCTCTTTTCAAGTCACGTTTCCATCGATGCCTCACGCCGAAACTGTCGCTTATGTCGCTCTTCTGTTAGAGACCCTCTAATAAGAGTCTGGCCACAACTGTTGGATGGTCGCCATTTATGAGTGAAATCACACGAGAGAGAGCTCGCTGTCTCACTCGGGAGAGCTCGCTGTCTCACTCGGTTGCGAAGCACCGTCTCACTCGCTCACATACCGAAGCACTCATAAATGGCGGACCAATCAAAAAGCGGGACCAGGTGGCCAGACTCTTATTAGAGGGTCTCTATCTTCTGTCAGCCAATCGAAATTCATGTTTAAATTGATCTCAGTTAAAAGGTGGAAAATTTCTTTATTCAGCGTTGCCGTTAAACTAAAAAAATTTTTTTAAATCGTCGTTGTAATATAGTTATTTTTTTCCTTCATCGTTGGGGCATAAAATATTTTTTCCGTCCTTGGTGTCTAACAAATATTTTTTTCCTCATCATCCGGCGAGAGTTAGGAAAAAGAACATTGTTTACGTTTGCAAATTTAAAATGGTCACAAAGGCTGCCTCCATCGTATTCGAATAGAAAATTCAAGTCACTAAAAAAAAATTCTTTAAGACCAGATCATTGAAAAAATAATAGAAAATGCAGGCACATCATTAACGAATAAACAAGCGTCACATAAATATTTTCTACATTACTTGAGAATAATAAAGATTATGGTACGAGGTCAACAAGATACAATCTCTGGTAAAAAAAAATCATCGCAAAAACGTATTGATGTAGAAACAATCTGCTAAATTCTAGTAATTCGTTCCATAAAATTTTGGAAGATACAGATGGCTTTGAAAAAGTACTGCTACGTGTATTCCATAGCGTGATAAAATAATTATTTTTAATAAAAATCAGATTTTACAAATAATCAAAGATGCCATGCTGATTTCACATGTTTAGAAATTATTTCGAATGAATGGAAATTAAATTCGGGATTTAAACTTAGTTTTTATTATATTTTATAAATAGTCATTGATTTTGTTCCATTTAAATACTTTATAAACTCAATTCAATGTTGTTGACACTTTTATTTTTTCATTCTCGTATTTATTATTCTTAAAATAAGTATCACACAAGTCTCTACTATAATATAATAACAATAAACTGTGGAGCAAAAAAATAAACATGTAAATATGTGCTTACATACATGTTATACAATTCCGCGGTTTTGCGTTAACAAAACAAAAACTTAATTACAATACTCTTTTAAATCGATTTGTGTGAAAAACGATTATTATGCAGTAAAAATAAGTAATAAGATTCGCTTTAATCCTATGAGACACATTTGCTTTTTTTCCGAGCATGTGGAAGAAATTGATTATAATAGTAAAACAGTGTTACCCTGTTTTATCAGTATTGTATATATAATAATTAACACATAAAATTAAAAAATTCAGAAAGCCATCAGAGTTAAAACAAACACAATTAATCATCACGTAGGAATAATAATAATAAAAGTTAAAGTAATCACTAATCAAAGAAAGAAAACAGATGTGTTTCACAGCAAGAGATTGCTTTTACGTTTGTATGCCGATAAATGGACTGTGTTACATGAGTGGACAGCTTTTATTCGCTCTTCTTCTTGCATATAAAAATAATAAAGTTACAATAACCTGTAATCACAGTCTGTATGTGGCTATAATGGTAATTCTGAAGCCGCGGAACATTCGTCCCTTACGTCATGCTTAAGACATGCTAAAATCCTCGCCTCTTCTTGCGTTTTGGCCAATTCCATCAATGCCAAAGCACCCTGCCATTTCTGATTGTCCTCCTGTACCGGTAACTTAGCTATGCTTATACTGTCCTCCTGCTCAACGCCAACTATTTCCGTCTCCGTTTCCACAGGGTCTATCACGAGCGGTTTTGGAACAATTTCCTTGCTGCTATTGGAACTACCAGCCAACATCAGAACCGTCGGTCTAGTTTCGTTTTCGCTGATACAACACCTCGCCAGCATATCCTGATTCGTTGTCTCTCTATGAACGATTTGTTCCGTGTAATCAAAATGGGAACATGCAGATTCAGGACCTTGAATTGTTACAGCGGATTCATTAATATTAGGCTCAAAAATACTCTGATTATTTGATAAGCTACTTAGTGAGTCCCACTGTGGGTGGTTCAGAGAATGTACATATACATTTTCCTCTGCTGTTTTCGGGGATTCGTTGTTGTGATTAATCATGCAGCACATTTGAGAGGGAGCATATGAAGGTTCCAATTGTGTATTCGGAGTTTCTAGCTTAATGTCCAGATTCGATACAGGGGTATTATTATCTGTGACAGAATTGTCCAAGAATGTCGTATACCACTGGAATTCCGACGATTCTGTAGAGCCGCTCAGAATTTGTTTCTCGTCAATCTTGCGTATGGCCGTTACGTTGTTAGATTTAACGTCCTCATTTAGGTCTAGCTGTTGCTCTAAGCAAGCATATCGTAGCCATCGTTTCTTTGGTTGTAGTCTGTCCAAGGGTCTTCTCAGGGAGGAGATCGCTAACTTGGCGCTCGACGCTTCCTCATCCTCGGATGTTTGCAGTATCGCGCAGCACGTTTCCGCTGGATCCTCATCCTGGCTCTCCTCTTGACTGTCCTGATTCTCCCCGCAGTGCAACCGTTGATTCGATTGATTGCGATCGAGATTTTCCTGCTCCCCCGCTATATCCATCATGAGGCCTTTTCTGGATTTTATCCTTTTATGATTTTCGGCGCTGCTCTTCCACGTCTTCTTTTTTCGCTCATTCTTCCCAGTTGGAGTTCGATCTTCTCGTTCCCTGGACATTTTGTAACGCTCCAACCATCGACTTACATCGTATGGCAATTCCGTGTTCTCGGACACTGGCTTTAGTACAAAATCATCTGATCTTGAAAGAGTGGCGTAAGGATGGTCAGGGCAATGTCTATTGGCATGAGTGAATCTCGTCTCACAACCTGCTACGGTGCATAAAAATGGCTTCTCTCCAGTATGCAATCGTTGATGTGTCTTCAGTTGTCCCGATTGGGTGAAAGCCTTCGTGCATCCAGGATAATCACACGGATATGGACGTTCTCCTGTGATCATAACACGAATGTTCTATTATATTTCATCAAATTAATCTTACTTATCAGACAAATAAATTATGAAATATCATCCCTCTGATATTTCATAATTTAATACAAAACGGAATTTTATTTGTACACTTGTATAACAGCCTTACATTTTAAGAATGTTAATTTTAATTTTTTTTTTCAATTAATTGTAAATTAATTACAAAATACCAATTATCAAAATATTTAAAAAAATTTAATACGATTAATACACAGCTCAATAATCCTCGATATAATAATGAAACAAGAAGAGACGATTTTATTATGTATCTGGCATTTAAATATCTGCTAAACATTATAGTTTACTCCGTTCGGTCAGTCCCGTTATGAAAGAAAGGACACAGCATTCAAGAACGTTCGTAACATTTTCGAAAAACTTCGCTTTTCACCACTTTTCAGTAGGTACGCCGCAAAAGCAGAAAAGCGTCGCCGTGTCCCTTTTTTGTTGTCAGTAGACAAAGACCGTGCAACTTTGTGCCGTAACGGACCGACGGAAATGCGTGCACAAACATATTCGGCCCTTCCCCCCGCAGCCCTCCAGAGCTCCGAAGCGATTAAAATTTCCACGCAACTCGGCATCGCTGCCGCTCATTACACGTGTCGTCGTGCCGTAAATTTTCGCGCGCAACCGACGAGTCGCGGGCCGCGGGCCGCTGGACGCCTGGCGAGTCGGAGTCGTCGGAGACGCGTCCACGCGTTGCGCCGGCACGCGAGGCGAGCCATTTAAGTATTTAAAGCGCGGCATGATGGCCGATTGGCGGGACGCGCGCGTGAGCGGAACCATCCCTCTTTCGCGCGTGCGGCAATCGCGTTCTCGTTCGAGGAACGAGGACAAGAATTGCGGAGATTGAATAAAGTCGCGCGCGGCTTCTCGGACGTCGGCGACGCAAGAGAAATTGCCCTTTACCCGTGTGAGTGCGCAGGTGCGCCTGCAGGCTCTTCTCGCGCGGGAACACCCGGTTGCAGAAGGTGCACTTGATGCTGCTCGGCGACGTGCTGCCTTGCATCATGAGATTCGTGATTGCGTCGGCGCGCGGCCGGCCGCGCCGGTGGCTCTCGGAACCGTTGCCGGTGGCCGATCTACCGCTCGCGCTCCCACCACCCGCCTCCAGCCCCACGACGTGCTGCTCCCTGTACTCCGGCGAGGAACACGAGCTACCCGGACTCAGGTTCACGTTGCGCGCTTCCTCGCCCCAGTTCCACGGATAGAGCGTCGTGTCGCACATCGACGGGCTGCGCTCAAGCGACTCCGCTGACGGCCGCGTCTCCCGCTTCGGCGTGTGCAGCTCCATCATCGCGGCGCTACCACCCCGTCGCCCGTGGCGGCTCTTCTCACCTCCCGGTTGACCGTTCGTCTCAGTTTTCTCACACAATCGGAGCACTTGCCGCAAATGTTGTCGCTGTCGCCACGCAATGCGGTCGCAGTAACCCACCACACTCCACCGACACCAACTGGTTTTGGCTTACTAACTTGACACGCGCGACCTCTTTGCCGCTGTCGCGCGCGTGGTACGCGTGCCGCGTGCAACTGGTAAACCGCCAAAATACGCACACGAGTACGCGCGAGTCGCCAAGATGGTCGACGCGCCTGCGCGCGCATCCGCTTCGAGGCCCAGCG
Source organism: Leptothorax acervorum (assembly GCA_035220615.1). Lineage (NCBI taxonomy): Eukaryota > Metazoa > Arthropoda > Insecta > Hymenoptera > Formicidae > Leptothorax > Leptothorax acervorum. Next base: position 705,954 of record JASTWQ010000079.1, read on the forward strand.
GCCAGCCGGCCCAGGAAAATTCGCACGGCCGCGTGAAACGCGCGCGACAAACTGGAAAAATTAATCCATCTTATACGGGGCGTCCTTTATCTCACTTTATCTTTGGGCTCGGGAACCATCGACCTTCCTGTATGTATGTATGTATACATACGTCCGTATGGTCTCGATCTTTCCTCTTGACCGCAGGTGCAACTGCAATCACAGCTAGGTCCAGACACCTGACACGCTTCATTTTTTGCGAACAAGCGTCCAAACGCGCGCGATTTCACGATTAAAATCGCTATACATGAAATACGAGTGAATTATATGTTAAAAAATAAAGATTTTAATTAATTTAGTAGACTAAATTTACATAACCTAGATGAATTTGTGAACCCGCCTATCCACGTACGGCGTAGTATAGCTCGAGAACTTCCGGTGAGCGTCGATTGGTCGGCGCGGATTGGACAACACCGCTCGACCGACGTCGATTGGTTGCGTGACGTCACGCGCCGTTGTTATGTGTACGAAAACGAAGCATTTCGCCTCGCGTTTTGAAACGTTCGTCGCCACGTCGAAACAAATCTATTATGATCGTCTCTCGTATCTCGGGACGAGACCTCGAGAAAAACCAACGTAAATATGCCGAACGAGATTTTCTTCGAAACGAGAGCGACGCGGTGACTCGCCGGCAATCCGCGAGTTCCGCGACGCGTCTCATGGAAATCGCATGACTTCCCGGCCCGGGCGCCGGATTACGAACAGTTGAGAGTCTCCAAGAGTCTCCTTGAGCGCCGCGGCCCCGTAACCCGGCGGATCGGGCCACGCGAAAATTCATGGCGTAATTTTTCCACGTCGTACCGGGCGACGGACCGGCACGCGAACGATATTTCCAGCGAGCACGGTAATTCTGGTGGGGGAGGTGGCGCGCTCGCTGCACGGCAATTCCAATTTCCGTGGTCCCTCACCGCCCTCCTCGCACCCCCTTCCGCCCGAACCCCTCCTCTACAAATCTGCACGGTGCCGCAGCGGGGTAGACGTAGACCTCGTGGTGGACTCGGGCTCTCCGACTCGGCCATATTGGATAGTGAATGACTCCGTTACACAGGGGCTCAAGAGTAGCCGTGAAACCTTCGCAAGATCCTCGACGCCGTGAGGATATCGAGCCAAGATGGAGAACGAGTACACAGTTACGGTCACGAACAAGTTCCTGCTGGCGCTCGACGAGTGCGAGGACCCTCTGGAGGTGCTAAAAGTGCGCGAGCAGGAGAAGGAAGCGAAGAAGAAGGAGAGGATCTCGGAGAAGGAGAACAAGACTAAGCAACAGCAGCAGCAGCAGTCGCATCAACAGCAACAGCAACAGCAGCAGCAGCAGCCGCAACCGCAGCAGCAGCAGCAACAGGACGGTCAGAAGGCCGCCAACAACAAGACTCAGAAGAGCCGCGTCATCAAGGACGCCCAGCAGCCGCCGTCGAAGGCGCAGGAAGCTAAAAAGGATCAAGGTTAGCCCCCTCCCTACCCCGGCCCGTTTCGCCCGTGCGGCGCCTCCGGCCTCGTGTCTCGTGTCTCGTGTTGCGCGTTATGGCCGTCCGGCACCCATGTGCTCGACCATCTCCCCCGACGCCGACGTTCCTCGCGCGCCCAGTCGCCCTCGTCCGACCTCCGACGTCGTCGCCCGCCTTCCCGATCGATCGACACCACGGCACGATTCGGCGAACAAAACGCCGCACCTTCCGCGGAACCGACCAACCCGCCGCGTCGGATACCAAATTTTCTAAAAATGATTTGTGCGCCTTAAAAATAGGCTCGCGCCTGCCAGTCCCGCGGCGGTCTTATATGACCCGCGCGCGGGGTCCCCGGTACATGATCGAAGATCGAACCCGCCAGGTATTCGTCCCACACGGCAAATGGCAATTGATATCTGCCATCGAGATGTCTTGAGACTGTAGCTACGAGGAGTACAATGGAATGACCGCAGGTGTATCCGGTTTCTGTTGCTTTAAGCGCGATATCTCTGCATGTGATATTGAATTTATGAACAACATGTGTAGATATGGACAACGTACCATGGTTAACCACCATAGAAAGTAGAAAGCTTTATGTTCATTGTCGGTTATTGTGTGCGCGCGTTGACTTCTAATTTCAAAACCCGTCTGCCTGTCTCTTAAGAAAATATTTGTTAAACGAAACAAAAGGATTAAAAGAACCCTCTTCCCAAGTGAAGTTTTTTATATAACAAAGGATCCTTGTTAGCAAATTGTACATTTTGACCCTTTTTCTTCAAAGATACATGAACGTAATTCTCTTTTTTCTTTTGAAATAGTGCTATATGGCATATGCATCAAAGTGCTTGTAATTTTACCTAATTTTTATTTTTATTTGAATTTGATATATTTATCTAATTGATATTGTGTTAGAAGCATGTAAAAATACGTTAATTAAGATTCTCTCACTTGAGAGCAATATTTGTACAAGTATTGCTTTCAAGTAAGAGAATCTAAATTAACATCACAAGTATTCTATATTTGTTTGTGTTAATGCTCTCAGCCGATAAGAAGCCTACGCAACCAAGAGCGAGCGGAGGCGATCGCAACGTCAAATTCTCTGGAGAATCCAGAGAGGAACGCAACAACAGGCGTAACCGGGAAGACGGAGAAAGGACGCTGCGAGGACAAGGAGAGTTCAGACGAGGACCTCCTGGGTAATTTTACTTAATTTTAATAATTAAATTTAACACATTTATCTAATTGATAATGTCAGAAGCATGTAGAAATATATTAATTGAGGTTTTCTCATTAGTTTCAAGATAAGACATCTAAAGATATTAAATTAAGATAATCAATAATCTTGTATGTGATCGTATTTTGATCATTTTGTCTTGAAATATTTGTACGTGGGATGCTGGACATGGGGATCGAACTCGGATCTTTATATTGGCAAGCTACTACTTTATCAGTAGACTATCCAGCTTCCCGAGTAACTAAAATCTTAAAAAGGAAAAATAGTTCCAAGCGTATATACATGTATGTCAGATACATAAACATGATAACACGTTAGCACTGTTTTGATTAAATGCTCGAGCAAATTTTACATGCATTATGTATAATGTATATGTAGCAGGAGCGAAATGTGGATGTGCGCAATGGCAGGTCCATCAGTATTCTTAATTGTCCAGGCTCCTGGGCTTGGAATGTTTTTTTCGCACTCGTAACAGTTGCATACTCCGTTTCATTTCAGCGAAGGTCGCGAGACTCGCGAGTTCCGAAACTCGAGCGAGACTCCACGCGGCGAATATGGAGAACGTCGTGGCCGTGGTGGTATGCGTGGCATGGGTCGTGGACGTGGTGGCCCTCGTGGACGCGGCGGCTTTGATAATCGCGGCAAACGCGAGTTCGATCGTCAGTCCGGTTCTGATAAAACGTAAGTATCAAAACGTACATGCACACACGCGCGCGAATGCGTATACACAGAGACATTGCACTCTTCTATATAATAATGCTTGCCTCGGTGTGCGCACTGTATCAAGGTTGTCGTTACGTTCAATCGAATTCTTTTTCGAGCACCGATAAATTCAGTCTAAATTCACTCCCACTCTGCTTTTTATTTGTATTTTTACGCTTAATTTTGTTCGTCTTTTTCTAGTATTTTTTTTTATGTTACACGCGATGGTGAATGTTTACAATAGCTTGTTGAATATTTAATTTAATTAAAAAAATTTTTTTTCATTAATTATGTAAATAAACAGGAATGAATAATTCTCAACAGAAGCATTTGTAATGAGGCACGCATTGTTGATTATGTAACAGTGTAATGCTATGTAGCTTGATCGGTGCACTATAATTTAAAGGCTATTCCACATTTGTCTATTAACAGTGGAATTAAACCAGTGGATAAAAAAGATGGTGCTGGCAGCCATAACTGGGGTACTCATAATGACGAAATAGAGTAAGTAATTCAAGATAGCTCGCGTTTCCTGTAATAGCTGTTTTTAAATAAAAACGACGATATATATCTTGACCTTTACTCTTTTCTATCTTTTTTTAGAGAAAGCCTGAATCAAGATAGTCAAGATTGGGCCAATGATAAGCCGGAATCCGATCCTCAAGCGCCAACCGAGGTTAAGAACGGAGAAACAACCGCGGATGCGACTGTTGAGGAGAAACCGGCCGAAGAAGAAACGCGCGAACTCACCCTGGACGAATGGAAAGCTCTGCGGCAAAATAGAGCGAAGCCTCAATACAACTTGCGAAAGGCCGGCGAAGGTGAGGATCTGTCACGTTGGAAGAAAATGTACGCTCTTGAGAAGAAGAAGGAGGGTAACGAAGAAGAGGAGGAAGAAGAGGAGGAGTACGACGCGGCTGCGGAGTATCCTCAGCGCGTTGGCAGGCAAAAACGTGTGTTAGGCATCGAGATCCAGTTCAATGATTCACGACGTGGTTCCGGCGGTCGCGGTCGAGGCGGCCGCGGTCGTGGCGATCGCATGAACGGACGTGGATTTGGGAATCGTGGTGCTCCCAGAGATGGTGATACACGCGTGAGTATCTACGTTGTCTGTTTATATGTATATGTTGCAGCCTTATTGTAAAATCAGCCTTTTTGCAATAAGGCTAGACTTTTTTCAAAACGGCGCCCTTTTGCGAAAGCATTGATCGTTTCTCTAATAAAACTAACGCATTTTAGACTTTTTGCAAACTGCCTAGCCTAGCACCAGCCCATGCGTGCCAAAAAACCTAAAGTGCGTTCAGTCTTATTGGGAAACGATCAGTGTTATCGCAAAAGGGCTAATTTTGCAATAAGGCTGCGACATGTATCACACATACATTATATATATATATATATATATATATATATATATATATGTATATGTATACATATATATATTTCTACATTTTTTAATTATAGAATATTTTCAAAAAGGAAAGGAAAGAAAATGTAAAGATAATATGTACTTTCTGTTTGCAGCCACAAAACGAGCAGAGGTCGCCGCGAAGTCGTCAAAATGCTCCAAAGGTGGACGACGAGCATGACTTTCCTTCCTTGGGATAGGTAGCTTCATCTGTTGACTATACAACATCCCACCATTACCGTCACCATCAGTACATTTACTACAGATAAAGCTACATTAACTAAAACAAAAAATATTACTATCGAGAATCTTGCGTTAGTGATAATATTATTAATGCATAATACAGTACACCGTTACAGAAATGAGATACGTAATATTATCTAAAAATTCCTCTCGTGACTTGAACGTCACAATTACGCATTGGCACATAATCGTACACATGAAAAGTTGCATGATGTATGAAGAAGAAAAAATAGATAACGATCCTTTTTTGTACTTGTGGGAAGCCATTTGTCTGTAACTAGTCCGAAACACCGACCAGCGGACGAACGATCTGTGAAGAGTGGAGCATAGTCTCTGAACTTGTTAATAATTTCGAATCCATAAAGATGACAGGAAGACTATATAAAAAGAAGATCGAGAGAGAAAGAGTTTAAGCGGACCAGCAAGTGTAGAACGGAAGAGTATGTACTTCAAGTTACAGTTTCAATCTGCTTAAATCCGAATCGACGATAATTACCGAAAGAAGGGGAAATTTTGCTGTACACAAAAGTAGTGAAACGTGGGCTGCGGTATCGATCTTGATCTCGATGTCGCGTTAAAGGCCTAAAGGAGGCTGGATGTAGCATCGATACGCGCGCGAACATGTATAATATCTCTTTTTAGGCGTAAATTTTAAACGCACTTTCTGTTTTATAAGTTTTATACGACATTTGGAAAAGAAGAGTCCTTCCTTATAACACACACACATTACATCGGCAGGTTTGATCACTTGCCTTGCGTAAGATGTAAGAAACTTTTAATAGGGAGGGTCGATTTCTATTTAAGAAAACGCATCCTAAATAAATCATCTACTTAGAACATGCTAAGTTTGACATATATATATGTATATGTATACATAGAGAGAGAGAGAGAGAGACTCTTCCCTTTTGAAGATGTAGTCGGTCTTGTGCGAAGTTAACATTTAATATCTTGAACACACACATTGACACATTGAATTTTAGGTTATATATATATATAAATATATATATATAAACACATGGATATGTATACATATATGTATTCTATTATAAATCGAAAAAAGTGAGAAACGTGATGCGCTGAGAGGGAAGACAGAACGAATGAGTCTACACTCATATTACTATGTTACACTTATGCGTTCACATATTCTTAATTATGAACTAATATTAGTTATTTACTATATTTGTTATACAATTAAAGAAATTATCGCAGCCAAAAGATTCACCTCATGTCCATCATAGAGACAAAAGAGAAAAAAAGAAGATAACAGAAAAAAACGTTATGAAGCTGTTTGAAGCTTAGGTATATGTGTAAATAACATTTACAATAATAAATTGTGACGATGATCGGACACTCTGAACTCGATTAACTTCATCAGTCAGATAAGATTACTCTAAGCAGGTTCTGTCTCTTGTTTGTGCACATCTGTACAGAGAAAACAAAAGCGTAAGTACAAAAGTATACTATTTTAAATGTCGCGGAAGGGAAAAAAGGATCCGAATCTGAGGAAAAAAAAACTAACTCATTGAGACGTGTTATGCTAATAAAGTTGTAAATGTAACAATTTTATTGTGATTTTTTCTCACAGTTGACAATAACGAACGTTTCTTACACGACTAACCGAAGGACAATCGATTTCATGTCACGAACTTCAGTTATTTTTATTTTATTTTTTTCTTTTATATAAATTGCCGCCTCGGACTCCGACGTGCGGAGCTTCACGTCGCACAATCTACAAATCGCGCATATATATACAATTTTGTTTCAGTTTTTTTTTGTTAGATCAATCAAATATAGGTATATGAAGTATCATATTTGCTAAACTAAAGCATCAGATGTGATCAGATGGAATTGACGCGTGGACGTTGTTTTTTTGCCAGAACGTGAAGGAGCTGCGATTGCTTTGCCGCTTGAGAGCGCTTCGTTCGCCACATATGTGCAGATGCGATGGACGATGGACGCGTGCACATGCGTGCATATATCCATCGCAGGATCCAGGTATACAGATAAATACACGGTATCCCAGAAATCGCATTTTTCACTTAACAAAAGAATCAGAGACTTAATTAAAAACGATGATTGTCGAGTCGACGTGAATTCATGAATAGTTTCTGTATCACAACCAACCGAATTTCGAAATTTTGGGAGTGCAGGTAGAAACAATTGTTCGTTGAGTAATCTCGAACTTTTATATTGACGAACTTTGAAACAAAAAATTATCTCGACATCTTTTAGGATAAAAAAATTCAACGTCTCGGAGTAATTCTTGGAGTATCACCGTTAACTTCGCGGGAGTATCCGTAATCAAAAAGAAAAGTTTCGGAACATCCCGTGTATTACATAGGTGTGCATGATTGCGAAGAACGTGTGCGAAAGGGAGACGAACAAACGACGAAGGGGGAAAGAGGTACGCGCTCGGACTGCTCGGAGGGGAGTAAAGAGTGGAGTCCGACTCATCAGAGGAGGATCCATGATAAGAGCGAGGGAGAAGCCGCGAAAGAGGGACGAATTGAACGAGGGGTGAAGGGAGAGAGAAAGACGGAGCAGCGGCGCATGCCGTAGCCCCCGACTCGCGCCTCTGAACTCGTGCAGCGGCCCCGTGTCGGACGAATTTTAATGGCGGCTGATCCCGACTCCGCCGTTTGCAGTGTTGTGTTGTGAGGCGACACGGACACGAACGGGACGGCCGCTCGGCGCTTCGCGCGGCGCCGACTTATGGTATCGAGACGGTACGCAAGCATCGTGGATCACCATCCGGCGACGATACCCCGGGCGGTGCTGTGCGTGTGCGGCGGCAGTGACGGCGACGGCCAGTGGCAGTGGCAGCAACAGCGACAGCCCGTTCGTGGTGGCGACCAGTGCCTATCTACGCGAGCCGGGAGCCTCCTCCATCCGAGCGAATATGCCGTACATTCGCGATGTGCCGTAGCGACCACGCCGTGCGAGCAGCGTACCCGCAGCGTGCATTCGCGACGTGCGACCAGCGACGCGCAGCGAGCAAGGTAAATTCGCCCAGCCGCGCTGGTGGCGGCCCTGGCGTCTCGCCTCTCGCCCGCGGCCCGACCCGATATCGTCGCTCTGCGCTCAGTTCGGAGCCCTCGGAGGTCGGTCGGTCGGTCGGAGGGCCCAGCGTGTCTGTAGTCTGTGTCGCGTCTCCGCCGCATAATCGAGTTTGCCTTCCGTTCCTCGTCGCGACGTTCCCGTCCCATTTTACAATCGGGATTCTCTCCGCGTCTCTCAGCGTTACGTTACGGCGGCGCAATCGCCAATTTAATCGTCCCCGCGGGCCCGCGGCCGTGTTTTGGTAGGCGATGTGATCGTGACGGGAATGGAATGGGAAGAGAGGAGGTGGTGGTGGTGGGGGTGAGGGAGGGGCGACGGAAAGGGGTTGGTGGAAGAGTATCCTTGCCTTTGTGCGAAGACAGTGGCCTTAGCTGTCAAGTGCAGCTACGTTGGCCACGCTAATGAAGGGCGGTGCGTGCTACGGTGTTGCCCGAAATGCGTGGAGCCATCTGCCCCTCGCCGTTGTGCCTCTTCATTGTTAGGGAGACTCGGCGAGCTTTTATTTACGCCTCTCGGTGGTCGACTGGTCCGTCGACGGAAAACCTCTCGAACGGAAGCGCGTTGCCAGCGTGTACACGACGTGCGGCGCGGGCGGCCGACTGGCATCAGTGGCATCTTATCGTAGTCGACGACGCTACCGATATTCGGCGTGGCGTTTCGTCACGCTTCATGGTTCCTTTTTTAACGCATCGCGTATGGATTTTGCTACAGTCGCTGCTCTGCGTTTTTTTAAGGTTATTCCGAAATCTGCGTCTAGCGTAGTTCTGCTCCCGTGTATTACCGTCATTACCGTTACTTTTTTTTCGGAATTGAGAAAGAAAATTCGAGGTTGGAATCCACTTGCGGGAAAGAATATAACAAAATTAAAACGTGCACGTGGGGTGTCGAGATAATAATTGTAAAATGAGTAAGAGTATACGAATTATATTATGAAGCTTCTTAACACGCTGAATGGCTAATTGGCTCGTATATGCGATATATACTCACGGTCATTCAATATAATTTCTTCGTTATGTTTCAGGGATGCCAGACAATGATCGGCATGTCGGTGCCTGCGCTCGAGCATAGCTGGTAGTACTGCGTCAACACTGGCTCGCCATCAGCAGCAGGGCACGTTCCCTGACACCATACCTTTTACATTTCCTCTCCTAGACCTGCATACGCACTGACGCACACGTTACGCGTGTGCGCACGTGCTTTGTCAGCTGTCGCGTACACACCATGAGATTCCTGGGACTTACCCAGTCATTTCCCAAATCGCCTACAGTGACGCCTCTGCAAGTGCCGCTGCCGCCGCTTCTTCATCGATTATCCTTCTCATCCATGTCCATTGTCACATGGTTCCTACTGATATTGGCGACCGCAGCGATAGATACTCCTGCTAGCACCGTTCCACCGATACAGAACAACAGATCCCCACATGTACTGGCGCAGTTCCCCGCGGGAAATGGACAGCGATACGGACATTTTTCCTTGGATGCCAATGCAACCAGAGAGGGAGCTTTGAGGTTTAATCATCTCGCTATAGACCCTTCCTCAGGAAGGCTCTATGGAGGTGCGATCAACAGGCTCTTTCAACTTGATTCAAATCTCAAACTGGAGGAATATGTCTCAACAGGTTGGTTCTTCTTTTTTCACTTTCTTATCTAATATATTTCTCTTCTATAATATTGCAGTGGATAATTAACCTTTTCTTATTTTAGGACCGAGACTGGACAATCCTCAATGTCATGCAACAGGTTGCATGGCAAGAGACATACCCACTTCCTTAATGGATAATGTGAACAAGCTACTAATCGCCGATCTCGAGTCGCAAAATTTAATCGCCTGTGGCTCCCTTCTCCAAGGCGCTTGCGAAAAATACAAAATGTCCAACATATCCGTTAAGCCGGAATTTATTCCTCTCAGCGTGGCCGCCAATGATGAGAACTCGTCCACATACGCTTTTATCGGGCCCGAGAAATACAATCCGTGGGGGCAGACGAATATACTCTACGTTGGAACGACGTTCACCAACAAAGGAGATTATCGTCATGACGTGCCCGCTATCTCCAGCAGGAATCTCGACAATATGGAATTCGCCGAGTACACGTTTAACAAGCAGTCGATCGTGTACATCGACGTCAAGTATCGAGATCATTTTCTGGTGAAGTACGTGTATGGGTTTAACGCGAGCGACTACGCATACTTCGTCCTGGTACAAAAGCAATCGTACCTGCCCGAGCAAGAAGAACTGGGATACATCTCCAGGCTGGCGCGAAGTTGTATAAGCGATCCGAATTACGACAGCTACACTGAAGTGACTCTGCAGTGTACGGTCGATCTAGGGGATGGAAAGCAGCACCATTACAACTTGGTACAGGACGCGAAGGTCGCGGCCGCGGGCAGCGATCTGGCCATGCAACTCGGTATCTCCGTTGGCGATCCAGTATTCGTTTCTGTATTTTCGCCCAGCAGAGGCATCACGAACGAGCCTCTGTCACGTTCGGCGGTTTGCATCTATAGCCTGCAAGACATCGAGACTAAATTCAACGAAAATATTCACATGTGCTTCAACGGTAGCATCAAGTATCGAAATATGGGTTACGTCAGCGGTCCTATACAAGACGGAAAATGTCCCACTGCCGGTGTAAGTAAACGTTAACCAATAGAAAGAATAAGCATTGGAAATTGGGAATTGGATATTTTGCTATTTTCTACATTGTATTATTTTGCTTTGCAGACTACAGGGAATATTCTCAACTTCTGCGAGGTCGGATTAAAAATTTCGGGCGTATCGCCAATCACGGGCCAGGCTATTCTGCATTTTCCCGATACGTTTATTACCTCGGTTACTATTGCCAACACCGAGAGTCATACCGTAGCGTTTTTCGGCACAAACGATGGCGTTCTCAAGAAGGTCTTACTGTCTGGAGTCGAGGCGTTCGTCTACGAAAGTGTCACCATTGATAAGGGACAAAAGCTATTGCCTGACACGCTGATTTCACCCGATGGCGAATATATCTACGTATTATCCTCCTCGAAGATATCTAAGGTCAAAGTGGAGCATTGTAGTGGTTATACCAATTGCAGCAGTTGCCTCGATGCAAAGGATCCTTACTGTGGCTGGTGCTCTTTAGAAAAGAGGTAAATTGGTTATTATACAGAACACTTTGCATATATAAATTTTATATTTCTTGCAAATATAAAATTTTTTATGTTATTACAGCTATATTTGTGTTATAATAATAATATAAATTTTTTTGCCCATAGATGTACTGTGAGAGGAGACTGTCAAAAGGCAAGTCACAGCAGTCCACGATGGTTGTCCCTCGGCACGGGTCAACAGTGCATCGATTTCGAGCAGGTTCTACCCGACCGTATGCCCATTAATCAGATGACCACAGTGCAATTAACAATTAGAACTTTGCCGGAATTACCAACGGGCGCTAATTACAAGTGCGTTTTTGGTAACGCCGAGCCAATAGACGCACTGATGACCGGTTTCGGACTATCCTGCCCGACACCACCCGTTGTGGAGAGACCCAGCATTCCCGAGGGCGCCGATCATGTGCTCGTACCGCTATCCGTACGATCGAGTGAAACGAACAAAGACTTCGTTTCGCGCAACTTTGCGTTTTTCGATTGTTCAAGACATACAGTGTGCACCGAGTGCGTAAAGTCACAATGGGCATGTAGCTGGTGTGTCTACGACAACAAGTGCACTCACAATACTAGCTGTCAGGGCATTATATCGGGGGAAAACGTAAGTTTTGCTTAATCTGTTGCATCTATATTTTTTGTGATATTTATGCATAAAAGGGGCCTCCTCTCCGATTTGCTTTATTTTTAAATATGTTGTTGGGGATGTCTTCTCGAGTCATTTCATATATATATATATATATATATAAGGGTCGGACTCAAATAGCTTCGGAGATACAGGCTAAAAAAGGATAAAAATAATAAATGATTTATTCAACACTATCAGTAGGAATCTCAAAAATTTCAGCCATTGCATCGCTAATTACGAATATGACAATGAAAATTAGCGCTAAGGTCATTTTCCGGTACGGAACTTCGCTCCGGTATGGACCTTGCTTTACAACTTAGCATGTACTTGTAAGCGAAACTCCCAATGGGGGGTCTAGGGGGCGAAGCCTCTGTCCAGGGGGGTTCGGGGGGGGGGGGGGCGAAGCCCCCCGACTTTGATATAACACTTTTCTATTGCAAAAGTAACATTTATTACAAAAACAAGACTTAATCTGGTAGAAAAAAGTGTCGTGAAACAGGCGTTGGTACTGTTAGCAGGGAGGGTGGTTGTGAGGAGAAGGGCAGCGCCCTACCTTGCGTAGGGGTCTTTCTAATCTTTCCTGTATCCATTAGTTTTAGTATATTGTAGACTCATCTATTTAGTAAGGCGAAGATTTACTAGATATACACATCTTACATGTCAGGTGAATGGAACGTCCTACCTTGCGTACGGGGCCTCGCTAATCTTTTCAGTATCAATATTTTTAGTATATAGTATAGACTCATCTATTTAGTAAGGCGAAGATTTGTTAAATAATTTGTTAAAGCAGAGAATAGTTTATTGAACCTGTCCCTGATCGTTCATCGATGACCCTACTCGAAGTTATTCGCAAGTGGATTAAACCAGGCACCACAATTATGTCAGATAGCTGGAGAGCATACAATTGTTTAAATGATTGTGGGTTTAAACATCTTCAGGTAAATCATAAAATGAACTTTGTTGACCCTGACAGCAGTGCTCACACACAAACTATCGAGCGTGCCTGGCGAGAGACGCGTGCTAATATTTCTCGCTACGGAACACGTCAAAAACATTATGACGGATATCTTGCTGAATTTCTGTTTCGCCGTAAATATAACTTTGACACTCGGATTATCGCATTCTTTGATGCAATGGCTGAAATTTTTGAGATTCCTAATGATAGTGTTGAATAAATCATCATTAAACATTTATTTTTGTATTTATTATTTTTGTCCTTTCTCAGCCTGTATCTCCGAAGCTATTTGAGTCCGACCCTTATATATATATATATATATATGAAATGACTCGGGAAGACATCCCCAACAACATATTTAAAAATAAAGCAGATCGGAGAGGAGGCCCCTTTTATGCATAATTACCTTCTTTGTTTACAAACTTGTCTACCGTAACTTATACTACAATGAATATCATTTTTCTTTTAGCAAAATCAAGCTAATCTTGCTGCGCACGGTGCACAATATTGTCCGAGATTCGTGGAACGCAAAGAACCGTTGATGTTGCCAAATAGCGTGCCTAAGGAGATAGTGCTCGAGGTGGAGAACTTGCCGCATCCGCAGGTGGGTCACAGTGGATTTCAGTGCATCGTTAGCATTGAGGGTGCCAATCTGAAGGTACAAGCTCGTGTGGACAGCAGTCGTTTTATCGTGTGTGACAAGACTGTATATTCTTACGAGGCGGTCAGTGGTGAATACGAGGCCGAGGTGACGGTTGTTTGGAACACGAATCACCATGTGGACAAGACCACGATAATATTATACAAGTGCGAAGTGCTCGGCTCGCATCGTGAGCACGCGGACTGTTCTTTGTGCGTGACACGGGACGCTCGGTTTGAGTGCACTTGGTGCGGGAATAGCTGCGTGTACCGACATTCGTGTTTACAGTCACCGTTCACCGAGTGTCCGAAACCCCGAATAGATATGATCAAGCCGCTGAGTGGGCCGATCGAGGGCGGTACGCTGGTGACGATCGAGGGTAGCAATCTTGGACTGAAGGAGAGTGACGTGGAGGGTAAGATACACATCGGCAACACCCCGTGCACCCTGGTGGACTATGAAGTGTCGGTGCGCATCGTTTGCCGCACCGGCCGGCACGAGGCCACGGATGCAGCGTCCGTCGTGGTCGGGAATGACGCCGGTTACACGGAGAGCGCGGTGCTGTTCAATTACAAGGACATACGTCTGTCGGGCGTGTATCCATCGGTCGGGCCACAGAGCGGCGGCACGCAACTGGCCATCACCGGTAAGTATCTTAACATCGGTAGCACGATATCGGCGTATCTGGACGAGTTGCCATGTCACGTGAACGCGACCCAAGCGAGCAGTACGAGGTTGACTTGCGTGACCAGTAAGTCGGGCCGCGTCAGGCGAATTTACAGGCTAACACTGAGCATCGATGGTGCGAATCGCACTCTTATGGACAATCCGTATAATTATACTCACGACCCGACCATCATGGAGATCAAGCCACTGAGGAGCTTTGCCTCAGGCGGCCGCATGATAACCGTACATGGCACAAACTTGGACACCATTCAAAAACCCGAGATGGAGGTTTACTTCGATAACGAGCAGTTGCCGGTGAACAGAACCGTTTGCACCGTCCTGAATCCTACGCAAATGGAATGTCCGAGTCCGAGCGTCGCCAAGAGGTTTATCTCGATTCGACGCAGCGAACGTTCGGCGGCCGCCAATGCTCAAGGTACCTCGTCGCCGCATTCGTTGAGACTAAAGGAATCCCAGCTGTCTCTCAAGATCGCTTTTATCATGGATAACGTGGAGAGCGTGAGAGATCTGGAGAAGCAAAGTCTTCGTAATCGACTGCTCTACGTCGAAGATCCGAAGTTCTTTCCATTTCCACGAAACGTCAAGCTGTATAAGGGTGACACGCTGGTAATCGAGGGCGAGAATCTCAATTATGCCAGCGACGAATCCGACGTAAATGTCACTGTGGGTATCATGCCCTGTAACGTAACGTCGCTTGCTCTCACGCAATTGGTCTGCACACCGCCGGATCAACAACCCGCTGACACGGACGAGCTCGGCATCAAAACCGAGAGCGGACTGCCCCTGGTGGTGGTACGGGTCGGTCGCAGCCTACGCTTTCCCATCGGTTATTTACGCTACGAGGTCATCAAGTCCTATCCGATACCGCCGGAAGCAATCGCCGGTATTGCCGCCGGCACCTTCGGTCTCATCTTCCTGTTCGTCCTGGTGCTGGTGATATACCGTCGTAAAAGCACGCAGGCGGAGCGAGAATACAAGCGCATACAGATACAGATGGATACGCTCGAGAGCAACGTCCGTATGGAGTGCAAACAGGCGTTTGCAGAACTGCAAACGGATATGACGGACTTGACCGCGGATCTCGAGTCGTCAGGTATACCCACTCTCGATCATAAAAACTACATTATGAAAGTATTTTTTCCCGGGGTAATTGATCATCCCATATTGAACGACCCGCGCTCGCGCAACAACGTCTCGCGGACCAACTACGATGCGGCAATGATGCAGTTCGAGCAGCTCGTCAACAACAAGTACTTTGTGCTGACATTCATCGAGACCTTGGAGGCTCAGAATGACTTTAATATCAGGGACAAAGTGAACGTCGCTTCCTTACTCATGGTTGTTCTAATGGGTAAGATGGAATATGCCACGGATATACTAATGAACTTATTATTGAGACTGATTGACAAAGCGGTGAACACGAAGCATCCACAGCTCATGTTAAGGAGAACGGAATCCGTGGTGGAAAAGATGCTGACGAATTGGATGGCGCTGTGTATGTACAACTACCTAAAAGACTATGCCGGCTCGTCGTTGTTCCTGCTGTTCAAGGCGATTAAGCATCAGATAGAGAAAGGACCAGTAGACGTAATAACACATGACGCGAGATATTCTCTCTCGGAGGAGAGACTCCTGCGCGAGCAAATCGAACACACGATCGTCACGTTGCACGTGGTGCAGGACGATCTCGACGAGAAGATACAATGTAAGGTTCTAGATTGCGATACTATAAGCCAGGTAAAGTCGAAGATTCTCGACGCGCTGTACAAGAACACTCCGTTTTCGCTGAGGCCGTCCGTATATGACGTTGATCTGGAGTGGCGGCACGGTCGTGGCGGTCACTTGACCCTCCAGGATGAGGATCTCACGACCAAGTGCTGCGGCGAGTGGAAGAAGATAAACACGCTGGCGCACTACGGCGTCAAGGAATCGGCGGTGATGTCGCTGATCCCCCGGCAAAACGACGGCTTCTCGGCGACGTGCAAACCGCCCTGCCACAATTGCAAGCCCTCGCATTATGCACACCTGCAGCAGCAGCCGTCGATTCATCCGCACCACCAGCCATCGCATCATCATCTACATCGACATTCGAATCATTGTTCGTCCACGCATCTTCCATCCACGCCCAATCACGGGCTGATCAGTCCTGTAATGTACAATCACCCCGTGAGCGGCTTGTACTTCGACTCTCAACATTCGCCGCCCATCATAACGGCGAACGGCGACGTCGAGAGCGCCCACGACGGCAATCAGCGGCTGTATCATCTGGTAAGGCCCATCGAGGATGTACATTATCCGCCCGGCTTAGGTTTCACCGGAAGCAGCAAGCACCATCATCCCGAGCGAACGCACAAGGCGATCCCGGAAATATTTCTGACGCGATTGCTATCGACGAAGGGCACCGTACAAAAGTTCGTCGACGATTTTCTAAACACCATACTGACCGCCAATGAGGCGTTGCCTAGCGCGGTTAAGTGGTTATTCGACCTTCTCGACGAGGCTGCCAAGAAGCACGGCATCGTCGATCCGGAAGTGGCGCACGCGTGGAAGTCGAACAGTCTGCCGCTCCGGTTCTGGGTGAACTTTATCAAGAATCCAGATTTCATGTTCGACATCAACAAGTCCACGACAGTGGACTCGAGTCTCTCCGTGATCGCGCAGACGTTCATGGACTCGTGCTCGATGACGGAACACAGACTGGGCAAGGACTCGCCGTCTAACAAGCTGCTCTTCGCCAAGGACATACCGCACTATCGCGAGAAAGTAGGTCGATTCTATACGGATGTGCAAAGACTGCCGCAGATCACCGACCAGGAGATGTCTAGTGCCATGCAGCAACTGAGCGCGTCTCACGACAACGAGTTCGATGTGATCGCGGCGCTGAAAGAGCTCTACATCTATGTCAGCAAGTATTATGAACAAGTGAGTAAAACGCTTAATCAGAACGCTCATCGCCCGTTCCCTCAGGATTTCGATATAAGATCAGGCCATGACGGTGTTTTTATAAAATTCTTTTCAGATCCTAGAGGCCTTGGAGACAGATGTGGGCTGTCGCAAACTACACCTAGCTCATAGACTAGAAAACGTAGCGTACACGCTCGAGGGAGAAGAGACCAGTGCCTGCTGACATACCCTCCTCACTTCCATCCCAGGACCCGTCAACCTCTCCAGAAACACTGACTAGTGCCTCCACTTCATGCATCAGATACACCTCGTTACATATGTACAAATATTACACATTACAACACACCATGTGAGTAACAATGCCGTAAGAAAGATACACGCGATTTCGTTAGGGCTAGTCAGGCGATAGGTCGCGGGATAGACAGTCCTCGTGGTAGTATTTTACCGTCTTTACGTGTTGGCCATACCGAAATACGCTTGTAAACATGTATGGATATTGGTAGGCAATGTACGCGCCTCTGATCCTTAAATCACGACGCTGGACAGATGCCTATTGACAGAATCTCTCTAGGAAACGAGCAAAGTATTTATATATAAATCTCATCGAATTCGAACGAATCTCAATTTGTAAGATATTTTTTCGCGGGTGATTATTGTTATCGTAGGGTAAACGAGAGAGATTTAGTTGTCCTATGTAATGTTAAGTTATTTTAACCCTTTACTCTATTTTACGACGTTGCGTTGCGCGTACAACGCCGTCGTGCTTTCTCTGTCGAGACTCCTTTGAGGATCCGAGACGTGGATCGGTGCAAATACTTATTAGGAAAGAAATTTAAAATGTAAATTTTATGGCCGACCTGATATCTATACGTGTGTACGTAAATACGGAATACATAACATAAATTAAAAGTAACATGTCTAATGGTAAGTGAGAGAAAGCCATAGTGTCCACCAGACTGTCTGTACGGGAGCGACGTACGGCAGCGAGTAGTCTGTGATCCGAGCACGAGTGGCTATGCCTACTATCTTCATTATGATATATATAATTATTAATATGTTATATATATACATAAAAAAAAATATATATATATATATATAAAGCAAAGAATCATGCGCAACACACCTCCACGGATTGTAGTGAGCTAGTTAGAGAGGGACTATATGTATTATAAGTTGGGGGTTACGCACCCTTATAATTCAGAGACAGAGTAACAGATAATATTAAATTAAGGCGATTAAAGTAACGTTAAAAAAAATTTAAGAGTTAAAAAAGTTATAAGAGCAGCTCAGTCTACTCTAGGCCTATCTACATATATCGTCGAACGAAGAAATCATTTTCTTTTATCTTTATCTCTTATTTTGCTTCTGAGTCTCTCTATATCTGCTATACGTGGTAGTTTACGAAGTGTTTATGAATAATTTTTTAGAAAGGCCATTTTGTGGAGCATCTAAAATTTTTTATCTTCCATTGTACGTATTATTATATTATTGTGTTATTATTATTATTATTATTAATATTATTACGATATCAACGGTTATTAATTATTATTTCTTTATTATTATTATCTATATATATATAAATATTAATGCTGCCTATTAATTATGATTGCTATATTATTAAGCGTAACAGATGCAAAACGAAACGGACCTTTTTTACATTATCACGTCGTGAGACTATTATAGACTGTTTTGATCGTGCTGAAGAGATGTTTTGTATATTCACTGATGTACTCTGGCCGAGATTTATGTGCTATTGTCACAATTAAGGTCTTAGCGGACACTCGTGGCACAACGACACGCAGTATTCTTTGAAAGATCTAACTTACTTTTTAGTTAACGTAAGACTGGCAGTTTCCTTTTTAACTTGCATTTATTTCTTTTTTTGGTTCCTTTTTTTTTTTAAGGAAATTGTCAATAACCCTCGCGTTGTGTAATATATCGGTGGGAAATTAGTAACGATTCTCGTATTCGGCACGCACTGCCAAGTTTTTCCGAGTTGCGCACTTTTACGAAGTCTGTCGATCCGTTCAAAGCCAATGTAAGAAACTCGTCGTTCAATCGAAGGCGCAACGAAGATTGATCGGCGAGTCATCGGTATAGGTCCAGGGAGGCTGGGGACGTGCTCACACTCTTGTACTTAATACGCCGCGCGTCGTAATTTCAATTACACTCCCAGGTCCCCAGGCTCCCCCGCGTTTGCGACCATTCGGCAACCTGTGTGTATCCTCTTTCTCTCTATTTACACGTGTATCGTATTTATTTATATTACCGAGGAACTCTCTCGACCGCGGATGTACGTCAATCTGTGCTAACTGTGAGTCTTTTTACACTTCGTCGTGTGCACGTCCTCTTTGTAATCGGATCGTACGAATTTACTGTATCCGCATGTCCGTTTCTCTGACTTTACGTGGAATGTAACGCCTCCTCTTACGTATGTACGTGTGCCATCTGTCTCGATGCGGTGAGAGATTCGCTCGCCCCGGACTCCCTGGTTTGGACCCGCTGCTCCTGAAAATAGGCGCGCGGTACAGTTTCTATTATCGGGTCTTCCCACAGAACGTGGACCGTCGCGATCGATTTCGCGCGATGTTGCTAATTATTTAACATCCCGTTTACTTAGAGAGATCCCGTTTGGAGACCCCGACTTCGCGCGAGGCGAGCGAATTTGCTACCGCTTGACGCAGTCTTCCCTGAACGAGATTAACGGAGACTTTCGTTGGACCGGGCCCCCCACGTTGATTATCGCAAACGTATTTCGTGTAGATTTTTCTACGTGCGTAGAGCTTGACGTTCGCGGAGGTGCCATTGTCCCCGTCCGCAAATTTAACACATTCCCCCGAAGTCGCGCGGTACACGATACCCTAAGTAGCACAACTTTACTGCAGCAATACTGGCTAACAATATATATCCAATTTTTATGTTAGGTATAGACTAATTGTTCATATTGGTACTTTATTATGTATATTATAATATTATATTAAAATGTAATATTATATATTAAAATATATAATATTATAATATAAAATATTATAAACAGAAAGTAATGGTATATTCCGCCAATATTAATTAACGAGAAAATATTTATTAATTTCGACAACGATTGGCTAGCTAAAAGATGTTAAATAGAATTTAGAATGTATTGCGAAAAATATTACCCCAGCCAGGGTTTGAACCTGGAACCTTCCGCTATCCGTGCAGGCGTCGCCGTCGTCCCAATTCGACCACTGAGGCATGTGGTAATATTTATTGCAATAACAAACCAATATACACATATTATTTGTTCCAACATTAGAATAAATAAAATATCAATACTATATATTTTAAAGTAGATATTCTCTCTTTTTGAGCTCTAATATTGGCAGTGTACTTGCATTTTATTAATAACTAATAATAGCTTTACATTGGGAATAATTGGCCAAGACATTTCCAATGGCCAATACAAACTATTGTCAGCCAATGTATTGTGCTACTAGGATATTTATGTATATGTCCCACTCGCAAAACGTGATTTATATTTCCACATTCGAGTTCGGTGCGCGCAGATTGGTAAGCGGACATTCGCAATGAAGTACTCTTTTTTTTCCCCTGTTAATGAATTTCGAACCGGTATCAAAAGTCCGCGCGAGCAAGATAACGAAAGTACACTTGATGTGTGAGATACATGATTGATGATTGTACCCACGGGCGAGACGGTGCGACGGGCTTGCACCTCGCTCGTTCTGCGTTGAAAGTATCGTACACTTTTCGGTTTCCACTTTATACTAACGATGTATAAGCCGTCATTACTTATTTAATAAACAAAAAAAAAAGACAAACTTATATTTAAGAATTATATATTATATATATATGTATACGTAAATGTATGTGCGAGAGGAAGAGAGTCTGAGTGCGAGATAGGAGAGAGCGAGCTAAACTGCGGTCGCGAGCGTGTCGCGCACAGAAAAAAAATATTCTTGATTTGAAAATATTTTTAGTTTTAACGTGGATATCTCGAAATAAGATTATATTACGTTAAAGAAAGAAATATTGCGTTAAACGAGGAAAACTTGCTTGAATGAAGTCATTTATATAGTTCAACCAAGAAAGAAATGTTGAGACAACACGTTGAAATTCTTATAAGAAGATTATATTGTTTCGTATATACGCAAGATCACAATCTTCTTATAAGAATTTCAACGTGTTATTTTAACTTTTTTTTCTTGGTTGAACTATACCTATAAATGACTTCATTCAAGCAAGTTTTCTTCGTTTAACGCAATATTTCTTTCTTTAACGCAATATAATCTTATTTCAAGGCTTCTACGTTGAAACTAAAGATATTTCCAAATAAAGAATATTATTTTTTTCTGTGCGGACGACCTCCGATTTGGACACCGAAGCATACTGCCGTTAACGTTGTTTCCGGTTAACTCGCGGAGGAGATACAACGACAGAGAATTGCCGTCGCTATATATCGAGTCCTGTACACGTGACAAACGTCCTTTGTAAATTCTAACGTACGCGCAGCTTTCTGATTTCATTTTTCATTGTCACTGCCATGTTTCGCATTTAAAGGGGCGAGAGAAAGGGAGAGGAGCCGTATCGCCGAATCATCCGCGGACGTAGAGATTTTCCCTGTTTAAAGGGACCCTCCCGCGTTTCAGACAGCACCCATGTTTAAAATTGTAAAGACATCGTTACAACGTCTTTTAAACACGTATGTCTAAAAGATGTCTTTACGACAGACATGCGTGCTGTCTGGAGTATTCTCAGCGCTGGGAAAAACCGGGAGAGAAACGGCAAACTGCGCTCGATCTCGTCTCTCGTATCCCAATCGCGCGTTCGCCGTTAAAAGGCGCGTTTAGCGTTAAAGCATGCGGCGCGAATACGGGCGTTCCTCTGCGTCTCTTTGAATATATCGCGTCGTACAGATTGACGTACATGGAGACACGCTCGTGCGCACGTATTCGTATATGTATCACACACATACACACAAGCACCTGCGTGCACGTGTCGTCGCTATTATCGGGGTGCCAGCGTGCCAGTTGGCCTCACGACAGGCGAGGGACGTTTTTATTTCCGTGAAATTCAGTTGGAGGATACTCCCATGCGACATGTAAAATATTATATATGTCGGGCAACACGTTCGAGCGCGATAGAATCCATATAGCGTCACCCTATACTTTGCGAACGTACGAGGGCTCGCAGCTCTGCCGCGTTAAAGGTTAAAGGGAAGAAAGAACCGCGCTTATCTATCCGGTAGTTTCTCTCGCCAAGATTTTGCTTCTTAATTTCCACACACGTTTGTGTGTCACAAGCGGGTGATAAAAATAAATGGAAGCAAGGGACGAGCGCGCGCGTGTGTATACCCGCTATCGGGGAAGAAGCGAACGGTAAAATATTGACGCTACCTCTATATACGCGGCCGTGTGCCGTGTCCGCTGAATATTTCATTAAAAACGGCGGCCACGAAGGTGCAGAACCGTGAGCGTCTTAAAATAAATACCGGGGAAGCACGCGGCAGAGTTTCCCGACGGGCCGTACGGTCGGAAGTCGACTCCATCCATCTGAAAAGCTTGTCAATTCTGCAATTCAACGTTTGTAATTAATAACGTAACGGACTGAGCGGAGAGGCGATTCGCGGCGTCCGTGGGGCGAAATTAGTGTGTTATGCTTCGTAGTATATATATAGATAAATCCGAACACGTCGTGTGTCGAGTTAAGATTATTACTCTTTGTTAAGCTTCGACGAGAGGGAGGAGAGAGAGAGAGAGAGAGAGAGAATGGAAGGGATGATCCCGATCATTTTCCCCGTTAAGGACATTTCTCTTGTACATTCTCCTCCGGGAAATCCCTCGGTTGAAACAGCGCGCATTATTTTGATTAGATTCTATTTTAATCTTAATTGCTGGTAATATAATTGAGCGATAATATAATTGACCAATATTGGGCAACTGTTGTCCTTATTCCGTTCTGAATCAGCATCCTAGAAAGATATATGTCTTCAGTAGCGGATTGTTCGAGATTGCGAAAAAAAGGGACGTTGACTGCGTTGTCACGTTACGTTGACAAGCCTTGATTGCCACTAAAAGTATCCTGGAGAAGTGTCTGTCCTCTGTTCATCAAGTCGAGCGCAACAATGCCCTTACACGCTTGTTGCGCGTGTATATTGTGTACGTATCCACGTGTGAGTGTATATGTATGTGTGTGCAATTTCAACCCCTCGCAAATAGCCCTCTTTCTCTCTCTTTCCCCTCCATTGTACATAGTACTTCAGCCCACTCCTCCCCCTCCATCTCATCTCGCGCACGAGTAGACTTTAAGTGACACTCGAGAGAACGAAATGATTCTTGCCAAATTCTCGATGGGACGTAGGGACAAATGACTAATTGCATTTAAAACGAAAAATCGCAAGAAATATATTGGTATTATAAATGACTCTTGTTTCGTTGTCTCTTCGTTATTCTTTGCCCACTCGCAGTCTCAGCTGTACAGACCTGCTATCAGCCTTATGGGATTAGGACACGGTGGACCGTGTCCTGTAATTTGGGTCGTTATAATTTGTCGCCACTCATCCGAATCGTGCTTACAAAGATACGATGGTGATGGAGATGGTGATCGATTTTCTGGTCCTTCGTAGACTTCCGAGGTTCAAAATTCTTTTCCGGGGAGTCTTTGTAAACATTTATTGTAATTAGACGAGCGCGATACAGCGCCGCGCGCCCGTGCAAAATTATCACAGCTCGTTGATGCGCTAAGATCTAAATATCGTTACTATAAATATACGGATACGTAAAACGTGAACTTTTCGGAAATATCCTATTCAAAAGTCGTCAAGTGTCGTCACGCAAGTCGTTACGTTAATTCGGAGTTCTTGTGTATGTCGCAACTAAAATCACCTCCGCATTTGCGGATACACGAGTTTATATGTATATCTTGTATACATTAGAACGTACTTGGCGCGTGTGTTATAGTTTTCCACTGTGCATTTTTGACACTAACATCAATTCCGGTGTCGATATTGTATCGTTACGCCAGTAATAAATTAGCGTACTCGGTACGAGTTGATTTCGGTGATGAAAATTGTGTATATGCTATATATATATATAAATATATATAATAGTACAATTAATGCGTAATCTTGAGATATGTGAAGTTTATATAATTTTATCGCTTTCCTTTTATAAATATCTCAATAAAAAGGTATTAAAAAATGATCTATTGTATATTTACATTAAAACTATCAATGCAGACTTGTATTACGAACAATGTTACGTGTGTAATAATTATTAGCGATAGTAATATTATGTCATTATTTTCTACATACTTAATATTTTTGTAATAATAATGCGAAAGCTTAAAAATAACAAATTTACATGGCACGTTTGTACAATTATTAATAAATTGTATAATATGGAATTGTATTTATATAGGCAGTAAGAAATTCAGACACTACACAAAGGCCCAATTGTATTAATATCGATTGAATGTAATTCGAGATTAAACTTCAATATAAATACACAGTGGTATCATCTAGAATTTCTGTCTTTGTCATAAAGGAACGCGCGATTCTTACTCTCTCTTACTCTCTCTGGTCGTACGAAAATATATTCATAAAAAGTAACAACAAAAATTGTCGCCCTTTCTTTCAGATTAACAAAATTAATTACAAAATAATTACGTTGTCAATAAAAAACTGTTCCATATTATTTCTATAAAATACACTATTTGTATATAAATATATACACTATCTTACCGTTTTGTTTGCTATTTTTTCTTTCACAAATTAAGCAGTTTATTCTACCCCTGACTTTATTTTATATAATAACGATTTATCCTGAGAAGATTTGGCTGAGGATAATGCTGGGGAACTGGATGAAGAGCTCTTTGAACCCGTGGCAGTACCTGTGTTTCGTTTGTCTTGCTTAGCTTTCTTCATCATGTCTTTCAGTCTTTTATCGGCACTGATAATGTGGATATTTGGTGTCATCTTAGCTCCACTGCCTATAAAGATTAATAGTTCAGCGATTAATTTTACACATATATCAATTACAAACGTGCTTTTGTACTTACTTGAGTTAGATTTTTTCTGCTCCTTGGATTTGTTTTCTATCACAGCCTTTGGCGAGCTCCTTTCTTTCGAGACCTAAATTATAATAATCACTATAAAAGGATTTGCTTTTCTCATTGCAGTCATATCAAATGACATTAGAAGCAAAAAATTAGGTAAATCTTTTTTTATACATAACATTGAAATAAGTCATTTCTTTTATATGCTATAATAATGTTTATTAATAAAAGCTATCGAAAACTTTTTTCATTATACTTACATTAACAAATGCCTGCATATTTTAGTCTGTAAGTATGTGTCCGATGTTTCAAAAAATGGATCTTACAATAGTTAATAAAGATTTACAGTTATTTATTAATTTACGAACTGAAGAGAACTTTTGGTATATTTTATCAATCTATCCAATACATATAGCAGCATGTTATATCAAAAATAAATTATTTTGACCTATAGCGCAAGGAAAAGATTCACATGATTTCTTGTGTCTGTCGTGATAATTCAATAAAATTGAAGTGAGGAAATAGGAGTTACAGTAACATATTCTCGTCAACATCAGGCAAGTAAGAGTATACAGCATTATCTTATTTGCAATTTAACATGAGTTCACTATTGGTGAATAATCAATGACAAAGATATATATATATATATATATATATAAAGTAAATGATACTGCGATAAATAAAATGTGCCTAAGGAATTGTCGCGTAAATTGTGAACGTGGGTGAATACACACACCTGAGACTTTGTACAGTTAGAGCAGTACCACACTTGTTTCGGCACGTTATCAATCTGTGAGTCCAAGATATGGGGAACGTGACATTCCTGATGATACAAAGAATGACATTCCTGACATTCCACAAGTCTATTTCTCGCCCCGACGTCCATTCCCTTGCAAATAACGCAAGTAAGATCATCCTCCAGAATTTCCAGCGCCAGTGTATCGTCCGACTGCAGGATGTCTGGTGGGGTGTCACGCGCTGGCAAGTTAACTGGCGAACTGTTCTTGCTCGACTTACTCGAGTGCTTGGACGAGCTGGAACTCTTGCTCTTCTTACTGCTGCTGCTACTGTGATCGCTCAACACTGGTTCTTCCATCATGTACTGAGAAACAAATCGAAAACTGTAGACTCGTTCTTGCTTCACGTCAATAGGATAAGCTATCGATTACCTTTTTATGCAGCACATTGGAGAGCATCTTGGACGGCCCATATTTTTGTTTAATCGCCTCGTCTAACAGAGCTCGCAGTTGCTCCGCAGAGTCCTTGTTGGTGGAATACAGGAGTCGCAACCCCTGGGTGAACTGAGGGTCCAGCTCCAGCTGAGTCATCCCTTGGGAAGCTCGGTTCTCTCTCAACGCAATATTAATCTGTCGCTGCCGCATAAAGAATTTTAAGTAATCCTAACGAACGGACCAAAGTTCAGCGTCGAAGCACAACAGTCAGACAGCCAGGTTATGCTTCAACAATGATAAAAACCGCGTACGTCCTAAATCAAAATATTTTATCGCATACCAATTGCACGAGCGTGGGCTGCGTGAAACCCGCCTCTTTCTTCTCTCACGTAAAAAGCACCGTTCGAAGAAAGGTAAAGTCTACGCTCTCTTGTTTCCACCTTGCGCGCCTTTCGACATTTAACCCTCGTGCCGGACGGAACTGCGCGACACGTTTGTCGTTTAATTCATTCGCGTGAATTCCGAGTTTTGATCCAAGCGATCTTTATGATTATGCTAGACGTATTATCGACATTTTATTGCCCTCCACGCCAATCGTTAACGTGCCGTGCAGTTTCGTGCAGGAAGGCGTTATTCCATTCTAGGTTATCGCGTGAGCCTCTCAAACGCCGAAATGGTAAAGCTAAAAACAATCCAAACTCGTTACAAAAGTACTTTATAAATCAACGCTGTATAAATTGACGATCTAATCAAGCCAAAAGAAGCATTTATTGTTTATCAGTCTAAGATTGACTATCAAGTAACAATTAAAGCTAAATTTACGATCGAATTTCACGTATTCTTAAAATGTGGACAAAAATTTAGAAAAACAGGATTATCGCTCGTTACTGTCGGATTTTTTTAAACTTACATGTTTGTTTTTTTAAAGCGTAGAAATAGAGTTTGTTTGAAAAAGGCTCGACCACGTGAAGATCGAAAGTCAGAAATTTATTTGCATTTATGTAGAAGTCGAGATGAAACGAATATAAAAGAACGCACAACGCAGGAACATCCGGCAAGTGCGGGCTTGACGTGGACCAACGTGGATCGATAAAAGTAATTTTATTGGCGAGAGTTCTCTCGAGCTTGCCTCGCGGCCGAGAATTTGAAAATGCCGCCGGAACTGTAGCAACTAAGCGCACGACACCTACGGATACGGATCCGTCTCGGTCGCCAGGAACTCGGGGACGGGGGAATGCAGGGTGCATCGACGCGAGCCCGACTCCGACGTCCTGCCCCCCTTCGCGCATTCCAGACTCGATCTCGCGAAGCCTCGCTGCCTCGATGTTCGCGGACGCGAATTCGAGTGCGAAATAAAATCTGGAGGCAAAATCGTCGTCTTTCTCTCCTCGTCGCGCCGTAAAGCGTCGACGTCGTCGACGAACGCGACGGAAGGAGGCGGTCGGGTGGGCAGCGTCGTCGCCGCCACGATCGAAAGAGGCGACGAAAAGGCGAAAATATAACCAAAGAAAGACCAAAATAGTAACCCTCGCGGACGACCGCGACGGTGCGGCAAGGCGAGAGCGTGGATCCGTCGCGCGAGTCGACCGCGCATGCGCGCGACAAGGACACGATACGCGCGTCCCGCTTCCGCCCGCACGGGTCGCGCATCGTCTCGTCTCCGTCGGGCGCACGGGCGGCGCGCTTCAGGCGACTCCGTCGAATTTTCGACGGGCAGTTGGCAGCCGTGCGTAAAAGAAATAAATAATCAAAGCGACCATGAAGTGACAAATAAAGTCGGGGATCGAGAGAACAATGCTCGCGCGTACGACGGCAAGGAGGACACCCCGAGTCGCGCAGGTAACGTTCGTCCGCACCGCCGTTTGATACCCGGACTCGCCGCGTCCGTGAGTGGCCCCGCGGCGTGAATGCGCCGCGCACCGCCGCTGCTCCGCCACCGCCGCAGCCGCAGCAGCCGCGCGCGACACAGCACACAGCAGCAGCAGCCGAAAAGGTGCGTTATGCCCTCGTCGTGGAGGTGAGGGTGACACTTGGGACAAACTTTCGCCCACGCGGATTAGTGCTACGGGACTAGAGTCGCGTTCCGGCGCAGCTTCCAGCCGGTTCGCGCTAATGTAATCGGTCGTTCCGGCCGCGACACGACCGGATCGGTCTCGGTCTCAGTTATCCAGGTGACCAGGCTCCTCCGCAACATCCCCGGCCACGGGGCGCGGATTAATTCTCGCCCGATAGACTCTGCTCCCGTCATCCGTACCGATACATCGTGTTATTCCACGGGAAGTGGCCACATGGCGATGCTCGGAGCTGCGAACGGTTTCGTGGGTGCCGTCTGGTGAGCGCGTGCGATCTACCGTCAACCGGACGACGTGCCGTGCGTCTCGTCGTTAACCTATCCTCTCTCTCCTCTCATCCACCCCTTTCTCTCTCGCGTGACGTACGCGACACTAGGGCATCGGGGGAACGCGAACCTAGTGCTGGTGGCCATGCGTCTTTTCCCGCTGTTCAACCGCAGCAGCAAGGTTTGACACACTCGGTCGTTTGTGAACGCGGAACGCTTCAGCCATGAAAACTGAAAAGAAGCCCAACGAGCCCAGCTGTTGTCCACCTACCACAGTTGTCAAGGATGAGCCTGACGCCGACCCAGTCAAAATCAAGGAAGAAGGCACGGGTGGAAACGACGATGCGACTGGAGAGGACACCTCTGAGTGCCCGAGAGATCCTTGTTTGGATCCGTCTAACGGTGAAGGTACCATGTCTGGGGAGAATCAGAACGCTAATGGGAACCAGCCCATCCTGAATTCGGTCAAGCAGGAGGGAGACCCTAACAATCCCACCGACGATCTACCTGGTAAGATTTGCTTGATTTATATCTGTAGATCTTTATTGCGTTTATTTGTATATTCATTGTATATATTTGCTTTTTTTTTGCTTCCATATTTTATATTAGATTAATCAAATTATCCTTTTTGCTGTAGATTATAGTGGAAATGTTATTACAGCGGACAGCATTCAACCACTTGTCAGTAATGTCGTGGGAAAACAGATGGGAACTAGTACGAGCAGCGGGGAAGCTCAATACATGCAGCAGCAGAGTCAGATTTTTGTATTTTCTACAACGTTGGCAAATAAAGCTGCAGAGGCAGTGTTGAGAGGCGAACATTCTACGATCATCGCTTATCATTGTGCACAACCAGGCACTAAAAAATATTTGGAGGTATTGTGTGCAGCATTGAATTATTTTAATAATACTGTAGATTCTCTATTACACACATGAGCAGCTTATTACAAAAATTGAATCTTTAGTTATAGAAAAATTTTGCATAATTTTTTATCAGTATAATATGAATATACAGTATTATTTTATATTCATATTTTTTCATCTACTTATAATTTATTTCTGTGTTTAATTTATATCATTTTTACGTAAACGTCTCATATAAAATGTTACTTTCAGTAATTTGTCTTTTTGTACACACCACACATATTACTTATTATTTATTTGATTGCTATTAATATATATTTACCGTTTTATTCTTTTAGAAACATCCAAATAAAGTAAATCAATTTCGACCAAATCCTGCTCAATGGTTAAATAATCTTGCTATGATGAAACAGAAAGGCCATCAGGGAAATGCGAATAATACTTTCCCGACTGAACAACCCCCGGATTTACCAGCACTAGATCCAAATGCTCCACAATTTTGGAACGAACAACCTAACTTGCGAAATATAAACGGTGGAAACTCCCTCGGTAATTCTGAACCATCATTGGATGATGGAAACATAGACGTGCCTTGCCTTGTGCCGAATTCACCTGGTAATTCAGGTAATTTTTTATTAAATCTTTTATCTAAATAAATTGTTAACTTTTTTGTGCAAGGTTTAAATGTATCCTATGTTTTTAACGCAGCCAACCCTCAATCCGCTAATAACGCTACCATGGGCCACAGTCCAAATTTGTTAGGTGGCACAACGAGCCCAGGCCCAGGAGGTTTACAACCATCTCTCCAAGGTGTCAAAGTTCCAGACGAAAACTTGACGCCGAAACAAAGGCAGCACAGAGAAGTCCAACTAGCGACCTTACGAAAAATTCAAATGCAATTATTTCCCGGTCACAAGGAGGAGCAACCTGGCAATGCTTTAACAGATACGACGCAAGGAACGACGGTATCATGTCCTCCGACGAATGTTCCTCCCGTTGGTGTTCCAAATCAATGCTCTCCGTCTATGGATTGGCATAAATTGCAGCATCAATTTCTTGATGGAAAAAATAAGGTATGTCTCTTTTGTTGCGATAAACTTAATTGAATGCCGTCGATAAAATATTTGTCGCGAAAGAAATATGTGTAAGTATATACACATGCACATTGTGCATATTCTAGGCAACTGTCGGTAATCCTGGTGCAGTATCATTGCGCGGTACCATTATGGTTGGACTACCGCGAAGTCAAGGCCCGCCACCACCGTATCATCAAACGACTCGATCCGCCAGCGTGCCGATCGCGATTCAAAGTCCGAATCCATCGTCGCCCAACAATCCAACCAGCAATCTATCGCTACCATCACCGCGCGCAAGTTCCGCTCTGAATTCACCGGCGGACTGCAACAGGCAGTTCCAGCTTGGTAATCAGAGAACCAGCCACCTGCCAGGGCAAAGCCCGACAAGTCAAGACTCTCCGAACCCGACGGTTGCCACGGCATCCACAGCAGCCGTTTCGACGACGCGATTGAACCACAGCAATCCAGGAACACCAGTCTCTCATTCCCATATTGCTGCACTTAGTCCTAGTGGTACTACTGCTCAAAAGGATGCTTCCCTCGATTTTCCTACCAATCAACAACCAAACGGTAAGTTTGCCTGAAGACTTTATATAAGAATCTTTCATTGAGAGTTGCTCAAAGTATGACTTATAAAAATTTTTTATAATTTATAAATTAGATTTGTGTGCACCTTTTTTGCTTTAGTGGACGGTATGTTTTGCCGAACACTACAATCCTTAGCTCAACAGAAGCAGCAACATGCTGGGAACGTTAATGCATCGGCCGTTAAAGAAGCAAATCTAATGCCAGTACCGAGCCCTCATCAACTTCAATACCTTAGCACGTTCGAAGGGCAGGAACTGACCATTCAAAAACAACCTAATACGAGTCTGAAGGATGGCAATTCATCTACGTAAGTATCTTCATTCTCTCATGTTAACTTTCGAGTAATATATAACTCAAGCGAAAAAAATCTCGATTAATAGTCATGTAAAGCTTGCATAACTATAATGCTTTTTTTCCGTTGTTAACAGGAATACTGGAAATTCTTCGGAAATGCCCAACAGAATCTTGCCAGGAAGTTTAGATAGCAACAATCAATTCCCTACTAGATCAGAAGGCGCGAGTCCTGTACAGATGGACAGCATGAACCGCGGTTTCGCGGGTTCTCTGCACAGTCCTCACACGCCACACACACCGCATACGCCGGGCAGCGCCGCGCCGCACACTCCAGCGGATTCAGCGAAACCAGGCAACAAGTCGAGCGCGAGCGCGCAAAGTAGTCCGACGCCGCACAACACCAGCCTACCCGACAGTATGGGTCCACCGCGGACAGTGCCGGCATCGCCTACCATGAAACCCGACACATCACCACCGTCCGTAAAAGATGCTCAGCAACAGCAAACGCAGTCGCAGCAGCAACCACAGCAACAACAGCAGCAGCCTCCGCAGCAGCAGCGGCCTACGGTGGAAAATCCGAACAATACCGGCAATACGACGGTAGTGTCATCGCTGAGCGGTGGTCCCGCCGGTGCCGCTTCCTTCTCCTGCGGCAGGCCGTCCATAAACGTGAGTCAACCATCTGACAACGTGCCTCTCAATCCCAACAACATTGGCGGTCGACTTGGCGGCTTGAACACCATGGGTACAAATTTCGATCCGATAACATCCCTGGCGCAAATGAGCCAACAGCTTACAAACACGGCGGCCAGCAATTCGCTGGGCAACGAGCCCATGCATTCCGGCAATGCTGGTGGTATGATGCCGTTTGGTAATCCACATCCCGGCATGCACATGATGCAGCTGGGCGGCGAAATGAACGGGAGCTGTCATATGGGTGCAGCCAGCGGTGAACCCGGTAACGAGGTTGGCGGAATGTGCATGGGTCTTGCGGGTCCTCCAACGAGCTACAGCCCTACCACTTCGCATACGGGCAGCCCCGGCGGAGTTCCAAGCAAGATGGGACATCCCGCCATGATGGGTGGTCACGGAATAATGGGCGGCCATTCGGGCGTCGGTGCAGGCGGTCCTGGTTATCCTGGCGGTGACCCTGGACACGCGCCTCCACCAAGATTGATAACCGGCCACGGGATTGCAGGGCCCAGTCCCTACAACGGCGCAAACGTTCAAGTAAAGCCAAATGCACCCAACACCATACAGTACTTGCCGGCCAGGCCAAACGTCGGTCACGCGCCCCGGGGACCACCCAGTCTGGATTTCCTTCAGCGATTCACTAATCCTCTGTCCAATTTGGAGTCGAAAATGGGAGGGACGCCCTCCGTGAACCTTCAGTACTTCCCGAACGGTTGTGTGCCGAATAGCATGGGGGGTCCGCATAGCGGTATGCCGTCCAATATGAATGCCGCCGGGATCCCTGGTATGGGTGCCTCACCTAGAATGGATGGCCAGTCCATGAACAACCCCGGCACCATGCACCCGTCCATGAGATCGGTCGGCAATATGCGACCGCAACCGAACTTGATGCGGATGCAGCATATGGTAGGTGGCGGCGTCTTCCCAGGCGGCTCCATGGATTCCGACAAAGTCTTCCCGCCCGACATGGTGCCGCAAAACCTGCCGAACCAGCCGAATCCAGGCATGTACGGCGTATCCGGCAACAAGGCCAATCCGATGGGACTTGGACCGCCGCCCGACGCTACTCAACCTCTACCGCCGAGCATGGGCGGCGCGACCAGCAATTTTAAAACCGGCCCATTCGTCGGCAGCGGACCCAGCATGTCCGACCCGAATTATGCTCAACAGTTTCACAACTTCCAGCAACAACTTTACGCAACTGGTACCAGAGGCAGCGGGCCGCCGCATCCTAATTTACATCCACCGCCGAACTCGCACTCGCATCAGCAATTTTTCATGCCGAAGTAAACGCTGCCCGGTATTGATTCATATCGTAACGACAACGATGACGAGAACGAGAATGACGACGGAAACAAGGACGATTTTTACGGTGGCCTTTCATCCCTCTTTTTCTCTCTTTCTCAATATCTCTTTTGCTCTCTTTCTATCTATCCATCTATCTTTATCTCTATCTTTCGTCTATCAGGGATGTTTCTATTAATCACGCGAGATAGTTCTGGAAGTGTAAACTGTGCTAATGATGTTGTAAAGGAATAATGATGGGTATTGATGAACATCGCTGAGTTACCTTCAAGGATAATCTTGACGACTGACGCGCGACGAAAATTATAGTTAACTCTTGATTTGTGTATGACATTTATGTATGTATTACATAAGATTTTTTAATTTTGTTTCCTCTTTTTAATTTCTGGGCCATGACACCGAATGTCGTGTTTCCAAATCTGTTATCTTGACGTTTTGGAAGTGTCGTTTTAAATCGAAATCTTCCGGAACCATTTGTAAATCCTAAATGTTAACGGAGACGTATGAATATTGTCCCACGCGTTCGTGTAAATACGTGTACAATCTGGTTTCTTTTTCTTTTTTTTTTGTAGGAGTCGTTACTTCAGCGATCGAGAAGCACATTGCTAGATTAAGAAATACGTTATCACACTCGAGTGTAAAGAATTAAAAGAGGAAGAAAACAAGAGATCTCCTCTCTTTTTGTGCTTTGTTCATAATGGTTGCTCGGGATAAAGTAATCGTGTGCAGAAGTACATGGTATGATGAGCAAGAGGATTTTGGTACGTCGGTACCGTAATTCATCCTTCCTTTATCACTAAAATACTTAAACACAGTCAAACAAGCTCAAATTTATTATTGTACATATATACCATATACATATTATACATATTATATATATATATATATTATATATATACCTGTTGCAACATAATCCTTCAATATCGCCCGTCCCCAACGCTCCTTCATCAATCCTCCCTATGACCAACTCTGTGCATAATCATGACTTTTTCCCCCCTCCTTCCCTACCTGTAGTTTACAATATAAGGAAAGAATTAATTGAACTAAGAACAATTATGTTGTTGATGAATGATTTTTATTATAAATGAAAAATAAAGATATTTACAAGAAGTCAGTACGATATTTGATCGATAATCGTTTTGCGATTCAAGAACGGCCGTCGGAGTTCACGATAAAGAGTCCGTACCTGCCAAGATGCGGGACGCGACTAATTTAAAAAGCGCTACGTTTTCAAAGTGAGCAGGCTGTTTCTCAACTTACTCAAATCTGTGATAGTCAAAGCAAGAGAACGTATCCTTTCCTTTTGGTCTCTTCCAAAAGATGCAAAATACATATCTGCTCTCTCTGTTTGGGGAATGATTCTTTAATACTACACTTCACGATTGTCCACTTAAATCCGAGTATTACGCATAGATGAACGATGTAAAAAGAAAGATAAGGGGACAAAAGAAGAAAAGTTAGATTCCTTCAGGCAACTTGAGCAATGTGAAGCAGTGACACGGCTACATCGACATAGTTACGTTTGTGATAAAATAATAGGAATCTTAGAACACTGCGACGACGGGGCTTGCGCAGAGCGTTGACACCATCTATTACATAGGAGTAAGATCTTTTTCTACAACGTCATATTTAGCTTGTAAAACGAGCTGTGTATAATTTCTTCTATAGATTCATGTTGGAATTATCAATCTCGTATCTCGCTAGCGAAACATACTACTTGCGCCGAAGTAGTTTTTCATAAACTCTGCAATCGTTAGAACAACGATATACCCGCGCAAATAGAAGACCTACATTTCGCTTCCTTAGGATCAACGAAGTTATGAGCTCAATTATAAATGTAAAGCTTATTGTTAGTCGACTTCCCTTTGTAATAAGTCACACATTATCGGCCACTTTATATCCAAAGGTGCATACTAAATTACTAAAACTTGTTGCGTTGTGTATATTTCTTAGTTGCCGAGCACTGGTTGCGTTCTTTCGTCTCCTGGTTCACCTGTAAAAATTCATACGTTGAATGAGAAGAACACTTGCGCTTCTTAAGGGTTCGCTAAATCAACGCTAATCTCTCTACTCGATGTCTTTACGCGATATACCGAGATATAATCGCAATAAAAGCAAGCTATACTTTAAGTCTTGAGGATCTGGGACTATACATTATTTAGCAAAATTCATCACACTGTATGCTGCCTGCAACTGATCATCATAATCAATTTTATACCCGAAACCCAAGTCAAACCTGTCCTTCTGTACAGCCTTTCATTGGTTGGATGTGCCTGAATCGCGCCGATTATCTCCGTTTCTGTAAATAAGTTTCATGCCTTATAATAAACGTTTTTGATACAAACGTCGTTAATTTAATACAGGAAAGTATTGTTAATTATGTTAATGCAGTAACGGTTTGCATTGTATTACCGATGTTAATTTACCTTGACCGTTGCGCTTCTGAAGATGTAGTACTTCCGTTTGTACTGAAAGGTAAAAAAATCACAATAATGTTTATAATGGATAATAACATAGCTGTATGTATAATTACCTTTTTTTTGCTGGCGCAAAGTCATCCCATTCGCTAAGGTCGTATTTGGATAAATCACCATCTTCCTCCTCCTCTTCCTCATCATCTTCCTCTTCCTCCTGTAATTTACGTTACCGATTAAGTATTTCAATCGATGAGCGTATTGAAGAGCGTGACATCACACAATTCACGCCGCTTTAAAACATAAAGACATTACGTTTTCTTCTTGCTCCTCCTCGTCTACTTCATCCCTCTCTTCCTTGTCTCTAGATTTACTACGCGACGGGCTGCTGTATTTGGAATCCTTCGAGTCGTCATCGGAATTCTTCTCTAGTTTTCGCTTTTTTCTACGCCGTCCGAACTCGTCGTACTCGTCGTCATCGTCTCGCCTCTCCTTGTACTCGACAACTCCTCGATCGTTATACCCACCTCCGTATCCCGTACGTTCCTCTATCTCACCGAATTTTGGGGCATTGCACATGTTACACTGTTGTCGGCGAGCCCAATTTACGTTACCACATTTGCTACATTGCCAGTCGTCCGCGCTGCAATAAAATTTTTATACTTTACACATACAGAGATAATTGGAAAGAGATGGCGTTGCAGAAATATGATAAAGTGTAAAATAGTATTGTACACTGTTATTACATTGCTACTGTTTTTTATACATGTTTAATATCTAGATTTGTTGACATTTATTCCAATAACTCGACATTACAATATAATAAATAATTCCTTTATACACATAAAAACGTTAGCTTTACTTCCAAATGGTCGCAGTTGCCCTTCTCATCCCATTGTTTATGTACACACTTATTTTATTTGTATCCATTAACTGTATAATATGTTCATGCACAATTTACATACAATTGATTTTCATACATTTTTATTAATAATAATAAGAAATAACCAACATATCAAACGTGATATTACCTGAAAAGACCTCTACTTTTTTCCGCAGCTGCTTTTCCAATTTCCTGACCTAATTTTTTCTTTTTTGGGCATTCACCTCTATCTGCATCAGAAAATCATATTGATAAATAAAAAAATGTCCAAATGTCTCACATGGTAAACGCTTGGAATGCTACTTCATTTGCTACTTTTATTTTATGTAATGTGTAAGTGGCATTCTACATTTGATATAAACCACTGTTGCTACAACATTGCAAAATAGTTTCTTGCGTCGGTGTAACATTAATATTTCGACTGTACACAGCTGCGTACCTTTCCCACAGCGATTGCAAGAGTTACGCCTGGCGAAGTTTATATTGGCACATCTGGAAAAGAGAGGGGAAGATCAACGGATCTCATTATTCAATTGTGAATTGTGATGCACGCGAGTCTTGATTCGGGGAGATGAAAAAGTAGTTACAGGAAGGGAGGGGGGCGTGATCGAGGGTGCGAGACGTCGTAGCGAAACTACGTACTGAGAGTCAGGGCAGACCCAGTCGCCGTCGTTGACGCCACGCTGATTCTCGTCGTCGACTTTGCCGTCCATCTCGTCGTCGTCCTCCGATTTCGCGTCGTGCTCTCCGCTACGTGAACCTCGCGCTTAACCTTGCAGCGATCCGTTCGGGGTGGCAAGCGACGTATTACTAGTATTACTACTGATTACTACCAGTTCCTACTCCGTAGTCCGTAGCACTATCGTATCTCAGCACTCCTCAAGTCAGGAGTCGCTGTCGACAGTCCACTACCGCTGCTACTGCATCCCGGATCCCGCGGTGCAACACGAACCAGACCAGTGACTGGTCACCAGTCTACCGAGCAACGGTGCCTACGGCAAGTGGCATTAGCTGATATCAATTTTGTAAAACTACAAGACCGTCAGCGTCAGCGCGAATGATCGTACGCGAGTGCACGCAAATCGGACGAGCGCGCCGTGAATGCCGTGACGTGATGTCTGAGTGTGTCTGACTGTATGTATGGACTCTGGCGGCTCTGGCTGGCGCCTGGCGCAGCTTATCGCGCACGGCGCACGAGCTGCGGAGCGGTGCCGACATCCTATCGCGGAGGATTCACAGAATCCCCTACGTACATACATACACTCCCCGGGCTCGCAAATCCCCTATTATTCCCTCAGCTCGCTCCGGATCCATATGAAAATGTATATCAATATTTAATCTATATAATGTCGATAATATATATAATTAAGTATAATTATAGAGATAAATTGTGTGAGATATATGTATATATATCTTTATTATAGATTCTAAGATAATAATTCTACATAATTCTAATATTCTAAAATATTATTTAGGTATATGATGTATTCTGCAATATATAGGTATATATATATATGTATATTATCAATTATGTATATATATATATATATATATATATATATATATATATATATATATATACATAATTGATATACATATGTATATATATATATATATATATATATATTTATAAAGGGGGTACTTATGAGGTCCGAGTGTACATATTTCAAATCAAGTATACATAAATCTATATTTCGATTTGATGGTATACAATATTATCGATATCATTATGTATATCGTACCAAGGATGATATTTTAGATTTTTAGTTATTTACATGAATCGGTCAATATCAGGACTTTTGTTATTTATAGATCGATACATATTGGGGCCGAATTTTTTACACGTATTTTAGAAGGTTAAGAGGATTGAATGATCTTTTTCACGATTTCTTAACATTCTATATATATATGTAAATGAATCTTGATGAATTAGGGTTATTGCTCATTAAATTTTCATATCTCCATGTATTAAAAAATCCCTTAATATCGTGAAAAATGATATGATGGTACACAAAACAAGTAGAGTCTGCGAGTTTTACTGGAGCAGAGCAATAAATTCAGGCGAGTTAATTAAAAAAGTTTACGACAGCTGTTTCTTATATATAATATAATTTTGTTTTCATGATTAAATAGTTTAGTACAGCTAGTCTTAGAAATGATTCATAAACAACATGTTATCATTGTGACAAAAAAAGCGTAAAATCACAATTTATCTTATTTTTATACTTGATATTATTTAAATAAATCATTAAAAAATTGAAAAATGTATACAGCTTAGAAAATTAAAAATTATGTTTGCAATTCGATGTCATAGAAATGTAACATAAAAATTTCATTCATTTTTATCGCATAGGGGAGCGGAGATATATAATATAACATTTACATGGAGGGAGTATATCTATACATATAGCTACAATTTTTCTCTAACTTTTAAAGCGAATATGTCAGAAACGGTAAATCGTTTTGCAATTTCACACATAGTAAGATACACAAGATTGTTAAAACTACTTTATAAAAGTATTTAGTTACAGTTACAATTTTTTGCACTGAAAATATAATTATTTCAATTACAAATTACTGACTTTGAAAAAATAACATGTTACAAAGTTACAGTTACTTAAAAAGTAACTAGTCGTCACTTTTGAGTTACTTTTTTGCAATAATTATGTGTGTGTGTGTGTGTTTTGTGTGTGTGTGTGTGTGTGTGTGTGTGTATTATTTTAAACATAAGAATATTGTGTTTAAATTTTACTAATTTATTAATATAAAAAATATCAGATTTACTTAATATGACAAAAATATGATAATAATCTTGTAGAGAAACACAAGAAATTAAAACAGAAACTAAAAATAAAAGAAAATTTCATCACGATATCTGTCGACACGTACGATCCAGAACTCTTTGATCCAGAAGTCTATATCCTCATCAGAAAATGTTATAATATTAGCATTAAGTTATATCATATACTTAACACGATGCACAAAGTCGTTATATCAAATGGAGTATCATTTCTATATGTATACGTAATAATTTCGGTATGCTTGTATCATGTTTTTCAATCGCTTCAGTCATTTATTTATATTCCGTGTGAACTGGATGCTCTCCCATTAAACAAAAAAAAATTTGTCATTTAATCAAATTCGTATTTATTTAATACATAATAAACATGTTATTAGTGAAATGTGATACATAAACAATTGGAAAAGACTTTGGACGACTATTTGTAAAAATAGAAGAAAAATTTTTTTAAAGAAATTAAAGAGGGATTCTCTTAAAGAGAGAGGAATAGGAAATATATAAAATAACTATTAAATTAGTTACTAATTATAAAAAAAGTAATTAAGTTACAGTTCCAGATTGAAAAAAGTAACGAAGTTAATTTACCGAAAAAAAAAACTTCTAACTGTAATATTGTTACAAGTAACGAGTTACTTAACTCTGATTATACATACACATTCTAAAACTACATAAAACTTTAAAATCATTAATTCGGATTTGATCTGATGGTCATACCTTCTTAAACACTCTATTCTACAAAAGATTGGGGGATTTCTATTTGAGTTTCTGTCTTCTGTTTTAAGAATCACTTGCATGTATAAGTTGAGTAGAAGAAAAGGATCAGATTCACATGAAATTCAGCTTTCCCAAATTTACGCGCTTTTTAATTTTCGGAACAGAGTAAGAAAGAATAATTAAAAATCATCTTCTTTATATTTTTATTATTACATTTATAATGTAAATTTAATACAGATTTTTTTCATCTCTCATAATATATATTATATATTTTCTCTATGCCTTTCCGTTTTTTTTAATTTGGTTGCTAATCCATGTTTTAACTGTCGCGATATTTCGTTTGAAAACTCCTGGATTGGCATCAATTACTTCTTGAATCTGTTGAAATGAGGGCAAAGTTTTCGAGATAATACATGTTTGAAAAGCTTGGAGTGCTACTTTTTTTTCTTTTTCAGTCCAACGAACGCGGCTACATTTTCCAAACGGTGAAGCTGAAAGAAAGAATACATGAGTGAATTGACTAATCGGACTATGATAAATATATGATTATCTTATTTATGAATATAAAAATATGAATATCTTATTTATGTGTACTTGATCGTTTTTTTTGTTTTTTTGCTTTAGGTTCTGCAAAAATATCTGCATCTGACAAATCCTCTTCGGGTTCAGATACATTGCTACAATTCGCATGCTGGGAAGTAGATGCCGTTGTAGAATTTTCATGATTATCAATGGAAACGTTTTCATCTGGTGCATCTAAAGTGACACTGCTAGGCTCATTCACATTGAGCTCAGTCTCACTATCGTTGTCCGAATCGTCTTCAGAATCGTTTTGCTTGCCTTGTACAGCTTCTAATAATTTCGATATCTGCAGTATTTCTCTCGTTATTATAGGCTGCCTATAATGCTCTTTATGTATACGGTCGGCATGGCCTAAAAAATTGGCGAGATCAGATACTTCATTCTCAGAAAGATTAAAATTTACACACATTGTAGCTATGTGTTTTCGCAAAACAGTTCCTCTTAGAGTATTCGGTTTCTTAGCACCGCATTCCTCCGCAAATTTGCGTATTAATACGCAGGCTCTGAGATACTTATAGTCTCCTTTGAATGTACCCGGAATGCCGAACAAATACGGATTTCTTTTATTTACATTTAATAACAGCCTGTTCTTTAAAAGAAGTTCTAAGCACACTAAAAGTTCCCTGTGCAATAATACCGGTACTGTACGGTTTAATTTTCCCCGGATTGTGAATCGCACATATTTTTGAGCTGCCTTCTTTTCTTCGATTGAAAATTTGGAATACGCTTCACCAATCGTGTTTTCATCGATTTTTTGGTAATTTTGGAAATCTTTAATTAATATCCGTTCGATTTCGCCTGCCCGACGTCGGTTAAACAGCTGAATAGAAATAAGAGCACTCGCAGCTAAATCATGCCAAGCCTTCTTCGAAAAATGTTCGTTCAAAGCTTTATAATTCTTCCTCAATTTTTCGCGAAGATACACTTGTAGTTTTTGAATATCATTTTTCGACGGCAAAACTACAGTCGATTGTCTTTTTTTACGAGCTTGAGTTTCTAAAGCTGTTCGAGCAATACTTGACGCATAGTCTTCGGTCAGGAGCTTTAAAAAATTTTCAGCATATTTTTGTTTCTCTTTATTATGTTTTTTAATCCATTCCGAAATGCATACCTTACAGATCTGTTTAATTAATGTACCCAAGGACGTAGCTAGAGAAGGTATTTTAAAGCCAGTTCCCGAATCGTTTAGACCAGCAAGCGATTGAATTGCAGCGATCGTAGTATCATAATACTTCGGATAAAGAATGCTGAAGAAGTCATAAATTTCGTTATTGTGTTTCTTCGCTTCTAGAAGAAAACGTCCAAGTTGTCGAAGTTTTTGACGAATCATGTCATAGAAGTGGGGATCCTTGTACTTTTGGCATAGCTTATTACCAAAAAGGATAATGAGTTCGTCATAGCGTATCAATTTTGCTATATTATCGTCTTGCATCGTAGGAAAAACTCGTTTCCGAAGTATATCACATGCTTTAGGATGAATACGACCGACTAATCTTTTTGATGATGTTAGAATCGATCTTTGTTTTGCAGAATTTTTTTTCGCACATTTTCGATAGTGGTGTCGAAGAGAAGTTTTTGCATAATCAGCAAGGCATGATGGACACGTCGCGAAATCTGTGGCAAGTTTTTTATATTTGGCATTTGGCCTTCGTGTCACTTTTCGTTCTCCAGTATTAATATCTCTATTCGTATTAAAATAGAATTGTCCACGTTTTCGAATCTTTTCCATAATTTTCTTTCGTTCGTTAGATCCTTTCATAAAACTCAGAAATTGAACCACCTCCTCTTCATCTTTGTGCTTACGAGTAACATGTCGGCTTAACTTTCCTTGTTCCGTCTTGCAGAAAACACAAAAGTTTTTTTTAATTCCAGATTCAGCGCTTTTTACGAACATTTCAACGTCGTCTGGTGCGCTGTGTCCAACTTTATTGACAGTAACAGAAGCATCCAAATCCGATTTATTTTGAGATCTCGTAGAAACATTATTCTCATCGGCAGTACTCTGTTCTTTTTGTCTTATGCTATCATTCGAACTAAGGCTCTCACAATCAGGCATGTATGAAGAATCGCTGGAATTATTGGAGACGACAGAGCTATGATTGTCGTTTTCCTTGTCTGAAAAATCAGGCTCGCTAGAGATCTCGCTAATAAATCGGTCTAATAAAACATCTGCAATATAAAGGATAAGTTGTTCGAAAGCGTTGTGAAATAAAATATATTAGAGATCGTGCATCTGACCTTTGTGACCTTTGTCCGTACGAAAATTTGGATTCGAAAATTCTATGTCTCTTCTTTTCGTTATTGTTATTATTTTGTTCTTGTAATGGAAGCACAGGTTTGTCAATGTTATTATGTTGTTTCTTGTAATGGAAGCACAGATTTGTTAACAATGTTTTCATTTTGTTCTTGTAATGGAAGCACAGATTTGTAAAC
Organism: Leptothorax acervorum; assembly: GCA_035220615.1. Lineage (NCBI taxonomy): Eukaryota > Metazoa > Arthropoda > Insecta > Hymenoptera > Formicidae > Leptothorax > Leptothorax acervorum. The sequence goes on from JASTWQ010000079.1 coordinate 749,242, forward strand.
ATTTAACGCAAGATCGTCCCAATTCCATATCACACTATTATTAAAATCGGCACTATTTCCTGTAAAAAAAAACAAACCAGAAGTTAAATACATATTCGTAAATTTCTCATATAACATATATTGCAATTGTCATCAACTGTGCCATTCTATATTCATTTAATTCTAACACTTTTTCAGATTTATTTTTCGTATACTTTACTTACAGATTCGACAACGAAAAATCATCTTTCCACATATTTATTTTCCCTGTGCATTAAAAAGTGTGGCACGATTCCAATAACTTTAGCGCCTTGATTTGACAGTGGTTTCTGGTAGTATTTTTTTACGCTGAACAAAAAATTATATATAAGACCTATATAATTTTTTGTTCAGCGTGAAAAAATACTACCAGAAACCATCGTCAAATCAAGGCGCCAAAATTATCGGAATCTTCCCAAAAGTGTGCACAAGAACAATAGGAAAAAAGTTTTACCAAAAGGTGTTCACAAATTTAACTTTAATTATATTATTTATTTCATTTTAGAACAAGCGCAGAAACGACTTTTGTATTTCATTTAAAAAATTTTAATGTTGTATTTTATTTAAAAAATACTTTTGGTAATCGTACAAAACTAGAATAAGACACAGCATAATTTCAGTTGTTCAAGAATGCCTTATATATTTGTTTAAATCTATATAATACTCAATCTACGAACTTTCTTCAGGAACTGTTAATTCGTTAGAGAAATCGGAGTGATGCTTAAAATAGCCGAGCTATCAAGTGTATCAGGATGTGCGAACTTGAAGATAGTTCCGTTGACATAGTTTTTAATTTGGTGTTCAAGAACGTCTGATCAACGGATAGGTTAGTATGTTGATTATCAGTTGCCAGAGACATTTCGCGCTCTTCAATCTGACTGGATTCTTTACTCGCATTATTTGCCGGTAATGTTTTTGATAAATGGATAGTCTCCTCAATAAGGCAGAGAACTCCAACATTATCGGTAGAAGTAGGCGCCTTCGAGAGAAGCTCCGGAGAAAAAACGTCATCAATTTCCTGAAACTTATTTGATTTCAATAAACTAATTACTATAATCGAACGTAACATTTATGAAGGTAGCCTTGCAGTATTTGTTGCAAAATTGATCGCTTTTAATAATATCGAAAGAAAAACTTGTCCATTATCTAAGATGCGAAAAAAGACGCTTTTAACATCACACAATTACAAAAATATTTCAAATCGTGATACTGCTTAACATAGATCTATAGAGGAACAGAGAGAGAGAGAGAGAGAGAAACGAGATTATCAAAATATTGAGTAATTTTATAAAAAAATACATAAACTTCAGAGGGTAACCAAAACGTACAATGAAAAGTCTCTAAAGAACAATTTACAGGCTATAATAAAATTTTACCATATAACTTGCAATATAACATGAGAGAAAAAGAAATCTTGGATGCAAATCTGTGCAGCTACACCACTTCCACCACTATTATTCTGCATTATTCCCACGACAATATTACAATTGTTTTCTCAAAGATGACATCGACTACCAAAGACTTAAATTTTCAGAAAGTGTGCTCACTTTACTCTGGTTTGTTAGCTGTAGCTCATTGGAACATGCATAATCAACAGTCGTATCAGTTAGTTTATTATTCTCTTCTGGAGGCAATTCAATCACTTTAGCTTTTTTGAGCTTTGAATCAGTCGTATTCAATGGCAATATCTCCGACAAACACACATTCTGGGCTGCAAGACGTAGCTCGTTGAGCACATAAAGTCGATGTCTGTATCGATTTGTTCATTATCCGCTGCTGTAGGCAATGCGATCACTTTAGCTTTTTCGAGCTCGATTTCAGCCATATTCAATGGCAAAGTCCCCAACGAACGAACATTCTTAGTGACGAAGGAAGGAGTTGAATCATTTTCGAGAGAAGTTGGCTTCGTCGAAAGCTCTGACGAATCAATTTCAACAGTTGCTGTAAAAAAACTCGATTTTAATAAACTAGTTTCTCTATAAAAATAATCTAACTTTTATTTGAGCAGTAAATCATATCTTCGTGAAATATACATACGTGCATGTCCATCGTTTGCGCGATTGAAACGTCGTTTCTTCTTTTGTGCCTTCTTATTAGAAAGTCTGATTTTTCTGCGCTGTAAATATAGGTACATATATAATCTTTTGGGCAGGATGAATATAAAGACATTACGCTACATTATACTATATGTATATATCACAAATACCGTGTTTACTGGGGAGTATGAGGTCTTTTAGAGCGGGAAGATTTGGCCGATGAAACGCACTCGGTAGAAAAAAATTTCTTCGTCGGATTTCTTTTAATTTCAAGTTTATCTTTAAAGCAGTCAGCTCTTCTTTCTTATCTGTAAATTGCAAATAAAAATTAAAGTAAATAAAAACGTTTAAACAGTATTCAATTTCATAAAAACTAATCTCATTAGAATAAATATGTTTATCATATATATTTCATTGTATAGGTAAATCTGGGCACCGAAAACAGAGATAGAGAGGTCCTTTCCAGGACCATATGCGAATATATAATACAAAACAACTC